>JAUTBT010050710.1:0-34375 GCA_032361225.1 Lepetodrilus schrolli | reverse complement strand
TTGTTACGAGGTGACAACACTTAGGACTGGTTTAGGAGCTCCTAAATAGTTAGGAGGCCGTTGTGAAACGGGGGCCAACTGTTCATGGACAGACAGACATCGCAGTGTATCGGAGTTATCTACCCTTGGTCATACTTGCATTACAGTGTTCAAGTTTTAAAAGTCTTGATGAACACTATCACAATTTATTGTTATTAAAACAAGTTTGAATTCACACCATTCCTCGATGATTTGAAAGTCACATTTCTCTTGAATCCAAGGGAATATGTATTTGTGAATACGCAATGAAACGTGCGTCAAGCGCTCTAGCCTTTGTACGCATATATTCATGGGCGTGCTCTATAGTCTAAACTGTTGGATAACGAACTGCAGCAAAAGTTAGCAGCTTGTCATTTGCATGTCAGGGTTGGTAGTGTAATAAATAAATTACTAAACAAACTTCCGTATGATACCATTCTTATGAAACTCGTGAATAGTTTTGGTATATGATTCGATTTCGCTCGTCAGATATCAAAACCATTCATTCGTTTCATAAAAGTGGTATCACACGGAAGCTCGTTTAGTATTCTCTATGTGATAATTATATCATTATATGGTACTCCTTTCCCATTTGCCACAGCACGTTCTATATAGAACTCCTAACGCTATCGGCAAGTTCCAAATGATAACTTGAATTATATCAGCCCTATATTTACGTCGGACAAACAGTTTCCATATTGCTACCATTTTTTTCCAACACCAGAAGAAGTCGGTGACATTTTGGTGACATTTTACTAACAATAACGTGTGTTTTATATATTTATTTAGCTTTCAGGACATTTAATTTGTCAGTTATTACTGCGAACACAAGTGTTCGTTATCCGAAACATTGTGGCATTGTGACATTGTACGCCTCAATTGTACGCCAGTGACATTGTACGCCAGTGGTATGCTTAACCATATCTTGTCGCGGTACCTATGGCCAGCAGTGATTTAAGTTTTGTAGCAGTCGTTAACGTTGGCAGCACACAGCGTGTTATCATCGCATCATCTTCCGACGATTAATTCCACAGAGCAGGATGTAATAATATACTAGCCGGGATGAGAAAATGGCGGCCATTGTTCCCCTGCCCACCCATTCCTTAAGGACCATTTCACTAAGCGGAACAATGCATCTCTTGACATATTACTCCACATATCACTGTGTGTGCGTGCGCAGTTGTGGAATAAATTCTGTTAATATGCTGATGGTTAATCTGCTCGTCAAGTATGGACTTTTGATGTTCGTTATTGTGTGCAAAGGCCACCATGGTTGATCCGGGGTTGATAGTATGAACGGCTATCTAAACACTTGCACAATCTGCCGGGACATGATATTCACTGGCAACCGTGGGCAATGTTTGTCAACGATAGCTGATAGAATTGTGTTAAACACTTTGCGTAAACGGATAAATGCACTTTCCCCCCAGGTATATTTAGAGAAAAAAAATAGTTATAGCATTTATGAAGATAAAAAACCCCAGATAATTCAAAAATATTACCGACCCTGATCCGAGTGTAATGGTGCCTCTTCAAATACTTGCGCAGGCTACTAGACGTGTTAAGTACAGGCTGATGTCCTCGTAACTTTCTACTTCTTGCACATAATAGAGTAAAGGCCTAGAAGGGGCAGCATCCTAGTACATTTAGAGAATATGACAATTTCCACAGCTTAAGATAAATGTTCTAAAGCAGTACTACTGTACGTGATAATTTGAAGGAAAAAAAAGGATAATTATATCGACGAACCTTTCTTACACATACACGCGCGCACGCGCGCACGCGCGCACACGCACACGCACACACACGCACACACACACACACACACACATACACACATACACACACACATACACACACACACACATACACAAGTGTAAAGCTACCCTAGAAGAAAAACGAATTAAGGCGATCATTAATAACAAATATACAGTGTATAAGCGATAAGAAACACACTAATACTGAATCAAATGTGGAGGGTAATTTCGCATTCAAAAAGTATGACATGAGTAATGTAACTCTGTTGAAGGATGACGATAATAATGTCAATTGTTCTACGTTATTTCTAGTAGATGATATAATGTACACTTTCCTTATATATTATGACAGTTATTTGCATTGTCATTTTTACTCAATGACGAAATAAGAGACGTTATACTTGTGTGTATAATAATGTCGTTAGCTTCTTCTTCCCCAACACAAGTTACTATTACGATGATGAAATCTTCTATTAACGCCATCTTCGCAATAAATATACAATGACTCGAGATGGTGCTATTTTCAGTTGAAACATAAAGGCTTTTCATCTGATATTAGGCCTATATGCAATGTTCTTGTTAACTGGTCATTGAAATTACACATCATTTATAGCGTTTACACTAATGTTAGACATTCCATATGGTTTAGACGTAATGGTTGGTGGAAAATATACGTTAACTCTCTCCATGCTGAAGGCAACCGGAGATGCCCTAAAGAGCTGTGTCAATTCCTAATACAGCAAGGAGAGGGTTAAAGGTTTATGAACTGCTATCCACGTTGGCTTTTGATAATTTGTTTGTGAGATCACTTTTATTGGGTGTAATGTTTTTCTTGCAGTGTAGCTACTAGTTCTAAATATATGGTTTAATCGGAGCAGGTTTCATTAGTTAATAAATAGGTATTCAGATTTATACGCCTAGTAACCTATTACCAGTTCAACTACTGCGGACATTACAGGCAGAAATACGCTGATATTCTTATAATGTTACTATAGTTTGGCATGAAATGCATTGACACCCCAATTTCGTAGATTATCTCGGTAATACTTCATGAATTAACAAACAAATACTTCAATTTCTTATTTTGTTTTCCCTAACCAATATTTAACAAATGAAAATATATTTATATAGCGATAACTAAATATTGTGAGTATTATTTTATGCAGAGGGGCGACGTCCGAATGAAGGAACAGACAAATAGGCTGAAGTTGCACGTGCGGGTGTGTGAAGAAGAGCATCAGCACGTGGAAATTGAGCTTGTTTGTCTGTTCCTTCTGCAATTGGTGATCTGCAAACAAACAAAATAAGAAATTGAACGTTTTGTTTTGTTTGTCAATCCATGAAATATTTACCGAAATAGTATACGAAATAGAGGTGTTAATGCATTTCTTGCCAAACTATAAATTAATTGAGGCTCGATTCAGACAGTCCAGTTCGTTCTTAAAGCTAGTCAGAACACCTTTACCTCAAGTGAATATTAGTTCCCTGGAGGTCGCTGATGGCAATAACATAATTAGTCACAGTCTTTAGTCAAATACAATGAGACACACAGCCGCGTAAATAGACGTTATCGGATGAGCAATAATTAGCGGTCTAATCATGCTAATACATGTTTCAGCTCAATGTTAGCTTGGGTTCCTGGTCAATTTTTCATTTGTCATGGGATTAATGATCTCAGAACACTTAATAAAATCAATTGTCATTTGGCATGTGAAACAGAATTAACAAAGCGAGAGTGAACGGCTGAATTATGCATGTTCTCTATCGCCATAGGAGCTATAGCGTAAGGGCATTATAATAGGATATTGCGCGTATACATGTATGTTTTCTTACACATTTTATTTTATTAAAACTGCAAATAAGATGTAGAATTATCATCCCCTAATGACGGTATGCAAAATTATATATTCCAATTAATAATTAAATGCATATTTACAGTATTCGTATAACCGTATTGTTTATGATTCACCTAAACGTAGCATCTAAGGATGAATTTGTTCTTCAAAAAGTAGTGGCATTTCACCATAATCACGTCATAGTCTGTTATGGTAGCATCTGGTCTGGTATTATTATTATGATAGTTCTTGTAAGGCAAGATCTGCCATGGCCAACACTTCCCCACGTTTATGTAACCAGCAGAGCATGTCTGGAACCATTTGGACACATGAGTATGGCTGGACATGAATATCAATTAATGCACTCATGGAAGAATGGTGTCCGACTCCCGTGGACGTTCGTAATTTACGCATCGTTTGTAACACACGGGATACTATGTTACTCTGATATATTGTACCCGTGAGTGCACAACGCTTCTGTCTGTGGAAGCGCATTTCAATTGTGATGTGTTTGTCAGTATCCGTCTTCGGAAGAATGGTAGCGCCGCACAGTAGAAAAAGCTACGTCGGCATACTCAGACACACCTCACACAGATAGAGGCGTTGTGTCCCATGGGTACCATATTACAGAGTGGTAAATTATCCCGTAGGCTACACACGGTGATATTTTCGATACTACGTCGCAGGTGAAGGTCATTCACGCTATTATCTGTTCATGACCATTGCTAATGCAAAGCCTATAACAGTAGCCTGAAATAATCAACTCTTTAATCTGAGATGCCATAATTCTTGGACTAAACTTCATGCAATTATCAAATTCCACCGAGGTTTATCATATTGATTCTCCTTGCGATCACAGCTAATTTCACTCGCCTCTCTAAATTCGTGTGTAAGTTGTGACGTTCAAGTCCTTGGTATAGTTTCTAGTGTACGTCGGTATACACTGTTAGTCAACATTAATTTGAATATTGCATGTAAAACACATTTTTACATAGGTTTGCAAACGTAATTGCAAATAGATAGTAGTGACATATAAAAATTAGCTGACAAAGCAAATGCGTCAGTATATCTTTATTTTTAATTAAATCGACAGTTATTTTCTTTACAGCTCGCACGAAGACTCCCATTAGTAACATGTTATTTTTCACTGTGGAATCATTAGTGTTGAAAATAGTTTCATTTCAATTTTAAACATCGAACATTTTATTCTTTGTACTTTGATGTTGATGTTATACGGAATTTGTTAGTGTCTAAAATTTAATTATGCATATTTATGCTTATAACGATATTAAATTATCATAAGGGAATAAATTCCTCGTAATTTGTAGAAAACTCAGGATGTTATTAAGAAAATAACAAACAAGGTCATACCAATAAATACAATATACATCGAATATACAGTAAACTGTGATAGCATCATCTTGTTCACTCAAGGAAGTTGTACAAATAACGAGGACTGTAGCTTGTTTCAGTTAGGGTTAAAAAAACAGCCTTGTAAAATAATAAAATAATAAACCAACTCTAAGGATAGTTAAGACAACGGATGTAGTCAGTATCGTAGATTGACAGGCAACACATTTTAACTTCTCAGACTCCACGTTTTCTTATAACTACGACCAGAAAGCCAATATCCGCATTCAGAAAGTATAATATGAGTAATGTACTAGTAATTAATATTTACCTTTCTATTTTCATATGTTGTTTTCTCTTTCAGAAATGGTCTCCTTCTATTAATTGGTTAACTTCCGAAGAAGACAAATAGAAATAGTTTTTGTGTGTGTGTGGATTGTTCTTGTGTCCCATGCCAGTCAGTGAAAATTGAACGTAAAGGGGATCAAATAAAATAAAAGTAATAGATTTAGTTTAGAAACTACATTTGAATTATTCATGCATTTCCTTACCATACGTATCGTAGCGCTTGTACTACCAGCTTTCTTTTGATCGCTCTCCAGTAGGAAGGCATCTATGGTACACAATCCATTGGTTTACCTTTGGAAGAATGACGACATAATGGTGAAATAGTGCGAGTCTGTTTTTGTTAGCATTCTTCCTATTAATGGCAACCCGAAGTGTTGTATATATAGCAGTAGTTATTATTTTACTGTAGAATGGAGAGGTTAAAAGGCTAAGTATGCATAAAAGTGGACCAACTCAACGTTTCATTACAAAGGATTAATTAGAGACAAGCACTACGTTGAAAATATGAAAACCATCGATAATTGTGTACCGTATGTAAATGCACAGTATCGCTTGGTTCATAAATGATGAATACTGTGTCACTTTCCAAATACAAGTCAAAGATGCATACAAGCTTCACACGAAAAAATAGTGCACAACCAAGGAGAACATATCAAAATACAGTGTAGATCTACTGTATAACATTAGTACTATAATGTGAAATAACACACCCATTTGACGCCAATATATCTATTGAATGACTTTCCTGTATCGTAGTCTTATCTAGTGGTGTAAACATTTTAGGTACAAAGGCGATGATGCTACACTAAGATACTTTGCATTTCTAGCTTCAATTTAGTCCAAACCGATAGTCAATGCCTGTGAATGTATGCCTTTAACGTGTAATAGATTGTAAACATTAGTATCGCCTCCCACGCTGATTGGTATTCAACTTTGGTATTTAACTAACTGGGAGAAATCAACGTAGTTGTGAAATAGACAGTGGCCAGGGGATGGGAAGGGACTGAAGACAGGGAGCGAGAGAGAGAGAGAGAGAGAGAGAGAGAGAGAGAGAGAGAGAGAGTGATAGAGAGAGAGAGGAGAGAGAGAGAGATAGAGAGAGAGGGAGAGAGAGAGAGAGAGGGGGAGGGAGAGTGATAGAGATAGGGAGAGAGAGAGAGGGAGAGAGGGAGGGAGATAGAGGGAGATAGAGAGGGAGAGAGAGAGGGAGGGAGGGAGAGAGAGACAGAGAGGAGAGGGGGAGAGAGCGAAATAGAGAGAGAGAGAGAAAAGAGAGGGGGAGGGAGAGATAGAGAGGGAGAGAGAGGGATAGACACAGAGAGAGGAGAGAGAGAAAGAAAGAAACAGCGAGAAGGAAGAGATGAGAAAGAAAGATGGGTGGAGGAAGAGAAAGACAGAAAGAGAGAGTGTGTAAATGCACACACACACACACACACACACACACACACACACACACAGCTATCTGATACGGCCATCAAAGATATGTGCATGCTATAACTTTTTAATACATCTAGGTTTGCTGCTCTGATACAATCTGTCAAACTTTGTTGACCAACATGTGGAACCGAGCAGATGTTATACAGATTCGCGGAAATTGAAGTAAAACACGAATTGAGGTAATAATATAATTTAAATATTTTACTAGTTCGATATGTAAAGTGTTGGAAAAGTGCGTCCGTAAATACCTGGTAGATAATTACTACCTTGAGCATTCCGTTACTCTCAGAGTCATGGGTAGCATTACTCTCGGCGATTCTACTTCACTTCGGTCAATTGAACTGTTTAATGTCGACTACTAATCAGCTGATTGACAGAGCAACAGATTATGGATTTTCATTTTGACAGTGCATCAGTGCTTTCGCGGTGAGTCGCTAACATTGTGGGAGTGAAATCCAAAACAACTATGGCATTTACAGCTCAAATGCAGTCAAACACGATCTCGAAATATGTGATTGTATATAATCTTTGTTTAAAGGGTCAGTACTACCTCTGTCTACCTTTGTTTTCATTGAAAATCTATGTTTAAAGCAAGTACGAAATATTTCTTTCAAATGACGTGTTCCTGGAAAGGAGACCAGGGTCACGTTCCGCAGAACAATCGTAGCGCCACGACAGTCTTAATGTCATATAAACGTACAGTAGGAGTTACGACTTGTATCATTACCATCGCTCTGTGGAACGGGGGCCAGAACCCAGCATATGTCTGTTGATGACTGTGTGTTGAAGGAAACCCACGTGAGGACATAATATCACTGAAATGCTTACGATTATATTCAAGATCACGATAATTCAACATGGATACGAATTGTAAATGTAATTAATAGATCGTTTAAAATACAAATCCAGAAAATAATCTAGTATTAGATTATGTAGAGACATGTAGACATGCATGGACCCAAAGCAACACCATGCATAAATGATTTCGGTGTGATGAGAGGTCATGGCTCTAGCATAACATTTGTCCAGGTTGCAATGCATGTCAACAAAACATCGCATGTTCTGTAAATCCAAAGAAAGCAGCAATTACATCCAAAGAAATGAAGTCTTGGAATCAGGGAATCAGATGAAGGATCAATCTTGCAGTTCGGAATGCAGTTCTGGGATTCAATAAACCCCGAGGCTTCAAAATCTATTCATGGATACTTGGTATCAGTGACTACCATAATCACAATACTTGGACATCATGACAAGTGTGGGGAATGTTCTTGGAATTTTCCTCACCTTACAGTAATAAGCAAAGTAGTTTACAATGTTTAAGTTTAAATTAAAAACCAAATACGGATAAAGAAGGTTGACACTACCTCTATGTATCATTACTATTGTGCAGCAATGTACGTGTGCACGTTTTTTTAAGGCATGCTTTACTAACAGAGTAGATACTTTTACTTCTATTCCGTACGAATTAGTTGAAAACCCTGCGGGAGAGAGGATGGTACTTGGTGTAATTGATAAAATACCTACACACAGTTTGCCAGTCTTCCTCACGTACGTATACTGACCATTTGAACCCTTTGGTTTTGTAATCAGACGCGCGACAGCTGTTGGAATATACCAGGTTTCCTAAAGATTGATATTATACAGCATAGGATGACACACATACAGATTCAAATCAGTTCAGAATATATATACAAGCGTTTCAAAGCTTAATGCTAGAAAAAGAACGTATATATCAACCATTTAACTGAAAAATATAATATTAGAAAAAGAACAGCAACCAATTAAATAAGATAATATATAACAATCGAGGAATGTTATGAACTAGCATTACGAACAGACGAAGAGCACAAATGCTTCTGAAATTAACGGTCTTGAACCAACGGTGCTTTGAGACTAATGATAAGTGGCATACTTAGTGCACCAACGTCTACCAAAAGTAAACCAGGGGATTGCCTGTGGTTTACCTATTATATAGGTTGTAATGTGAACATACCATGCAATGACATATCGTATACATTCATACATTCAAGACATTTACTGCATCTATGAAACAATAGCTTTGTACGATACTGTTTGGTTGTATTTAATTTGACACATATTCAAGCTAAAACATTATTTAACACTGAATACGAATGTTTGGACATATTATCGATGTAATTTGCTGCTTTACCACATTGAAAACATACCTATTCAAAGCTAATGTTTGGACGTTATAGTGCTTTGTCTTGATAGCAAGTTAAACAATGGGCCCATTCAAGCTACACAAAGACACAGTTAATGCTTAACTAATAGACATATGTACTCTGGCAAGGCAGGAAGGTAAAAACGGACCAATTCGAGGCTAATGTAATGTAATAAAGAAATAATGCACTTTTGAGAGGGATGGCTTCCCCTTTTCTACTGCGAACTGACGTCTACATTATTATCCACACCACATCGTATTAGTCCTAGTACATTTACAATTTACCGGTAAAACCCAGGCGGAAATGGGCCTAATCCGTGAACATGTTTGGACAGATGAAATATACTAGGGCAGCACGGTTGAAAGTTGACCCATTCAAGGCTAATGTTTAGATATTTGTAATTTGCGGTATTCTGAAAATAGACATTCTCTATGTTAAAGCTTGAACATATGTAACTAACCAGGAAGCAAGCTGAAAAGTAACCCATTGGATGCCAATACGGAATACATTTGATATGACAACAAACGTTATCATTTAATCATCTTAATGACCATCAGAGGGTTTCGTTGTTAGACGGTTCAGAAGATGTGGATTAATTGGCAGCATATCGTATGGTATGTTCTAGTCCGAAGAACACCCCGGCTGCTTCTGTGTGTTCTGATCAACAATCTCGGTTTACGCTGTGGTGAACCCCTCGACTGTCCCCGAAGGTCAAGGTCAGTCAGTAGCCGCGGCCAATGGCCGAATTCATTATAATATATAGTTTAGATTTATAAGGCGCCATTATTTAATGAAAGCCTCTACCGAGAGTTGATGTGATCCCAGAAAATGGTGGCCGATGAACCCGTTACTCAATATAGTTGGTGTCCTTCTCAGGACATGGCGTCGACATATAATAGTTCCTTCTACCATTCATACACACGTAATGCCTAATGGACCGCCTACGTAATTCCGGTTGGAAAGGACCGGTGTATATAACGGGGTGCCGTTGAGAGACTACAGGGACGTACAGTGGTACAGTGGTAGAGGCAACCGAGATGGCACGATGTTCACTATTCAACAGCATATGCCTCTCTTCATACGTGAAGGTGGTTGACCTTTAGTGACTTCCGCCATATTCTGGTATATCACTCAAAAATGAGGAATATGAATGCTTGTTACATTTCTAGCGCCCCGAGCATGCCCCGGTGCATGGAAGCACTTGTGCCATATAAATCTACTTGTTTTTATTATTATTATTATTATTATTATTATTATTATTACATTCGTCTTTAAATTTAAAACGATCAATCCTATTGTCATCGACTACATATCTACATGTATAGACATAAGGACATGCAGATGAGATACATACATTGTGTAAAGTTGCAAGTATCTGGACGGGTTTCTGGACCAAAATATGATCAAATACGACAAGCAAACATTATTCAGTACGGTTCGTCTTAATACAACAGTCAGGGTTCATGAATACAACAGTCAGGGTTCATGAATACAACAGTCAGGGTTCATGAAATCTTCTTTGACAAGTCGACTTTAACAAATAGAATGTTATAGTTTAAACGAGCTTTAGTATCAGTAGATCTATGAAGCGTTGAGTAGTATATATAAGTAGTATACATAAGTAGCAATGTCATATCAATTCTAAAGCCTTCCTGAAACTATACATGTATGTTTAGTAAAGGAAGAAGACATAAAGCAGTAAGTTTGTTTGGATAAACTTGAGGAAAGTGCACTCGAGATTGACTGTATAGTTATGCGACTGTACGTGTATTGTTATGCGACTGTACGTGTATAGTTATGCGACTGTACGTGTATAGTTAGGTGACTGTTACGTCATACTCTCTGTGCGAATCTACAGCTTGGATCTGCGTCTACCTTTGACTTGATTTAAATACTCCACGTATATTTATTATGAATACCGTACACTAATACAATGGTGGTGACAAATAACTAAATGTTTTGCCAAATAACAATCAAACTTGTCCGGCTTACATGTCTCTTCACAAATCTGCAGTTGATAAATACATGTTTAATTGATTAAAATACTCCAGGTAAAGTGTAAATGTCGGAAGCTAATATAACTGTGGAAATATCAAAACTAGATCGAAGTCAGATAATCTAAAGTGCAAGGTAATAATTATGAGTAGACTAAATATTTACGCAGACATGTAGTAGATGAATATACGGTTAAAGTCAAATAGCGTTAACACACTAACCTAGCATTTCTAGCATCCGTTTCCAGTTTTACCACAACTATCTCACATAGACAAGGTTAAAACTACACACTATGAATGCTTTCCATCGGTAGTCCTATGCTGCTTATACACGGTAAGTCTGTCTCATGAGACCTGCATTACATAACATTACATAAGGCATGATGCTTTTCCTAACCTGTTTAATGTGATTATTTTATACTGGATTAAGAACAGCAGAAGGCAGAACATGTCTTACAGTATCATACAGTTCCCAAATGCATCATTTCAAATTAGGTTGTCATTGAATTGCCTGTTTTCTTTCTCCGGAACAATATTGTATTAAATATCTTCTAATGACATAAAGCAGCGTTAATATGCACATACAATGTCAGCACGTTTCCACAAAATAAGTACGTTACTATGACAATGGCCACTAATTGAAACATGCTAAGAATCAGATTCCGCCACTGTACCTCACAATGGCGCCCGCGTACAGTCAGCTTTCATATCGGAATGGTGTCCACATCAAAGAAGGGTGAAATACGGTAACGTAAATTAATATACAATTGTTTGGGTGTGTAGGATATTTTTACATTAACTGAAATGTTCGTAATTATTGTTTACCTTTATAGAATAAAGCCTGTGCCTCAGGCATGTTTCCCAAAGAAATGGTAGCGCTCTGGAATTATTGTAAAACAGTTGTTCTTACTTTGATTTTGCATCAAATAACGGTGGTTGCAATGATATATAGTAGCACATAGGTATATATGTACATTGGTTGTGTAGATACACATGTAAGACGTTCATTGCTCCAATACTATTCTGGAGCCATGTTCCCGAAGCTATCGTATACGTTACGACTTCGTTCAGGTTTCCCTGCTATAGTAAAGGTATGGCGTACCCGGATTTAACGCCATGATTTAAAATACGACCCTTTTGTGAAACGCATACCTAGGGATATGCTCCCGAAGCTGTCGTATACGTAGAAACATCGTTAAGATGTTCGTGGAGGAAAGGTTGATGATCCAGAAAGAGTAAAATGTTCCTCCACGAAGGCTTGATGATATCGTTAAGTATAGGATAGCTTCGGGAACATAGCCCCAGATACACACAATGTGTGTCAAGCATGTCAAGTACTAGTATTACAAATTGCGAAAGTCACTTTGTGGAACGGTGCCCCGAGAACCACTGGATCTCAGCTCACGAGAACGACAACTAGCAATCTATTATATTCTTCATACGGCAGGAATGCTGGTAATTCCATGGTCATGTTTCTCATTGTTTTCACTGCACTTTCTTTTCTTTTATAGAAATGACAGAAATAGACGTGGACAAAAATACGGTGATACCTCGCCTACGAACACGAATCCTGTCAAAGGAAAGGCCTTCACAGATCCACGAATAGAACGTCAAGAAGAGCTGGCGGCCATATAGTTTGTAAAACTGATACGACGTGTGGTATTTGAAGGTACTTGATAGTGAGGACCATTCTTAGTAATTGCACCTCAATTGGTCACAACGACGGGGCAGAAATAGAATGTTTTCAAATCGAGCTTCTCACCAAACCGACAGGCGCACGAGTAGAACTGATCTCATTTTAATCATGCAGAGCTACACCATATAATCTGCATAAACCTCTTTGGGGCCTCTTCTGTAACATTGGGAAGCGGAACTCGGCTCGGTGTGATTGTTTCCTGTTATTCAATTAATTTAACCGGAAGTATGGTCACGTGATAGTGTTTGTGGCAACGACTCTATTGTTTTCCTCTATTTGTGTCCGCAATATCAATGATTCTGTGTACACATGTTTACTTCTTTATTGTTGATGTTTTTATTTAATGTTGTTCTCATATTTCATAATGTTACTTGATTTGTCATAATTGTTTAATACCATAATAATTGATAGCGTTATCCTATAACATTATAATAGTCGTTAATAGTCTTGTACTAGTTTTAATATGACTGACTGTCTGCAATGAATGGAATTTAATTTTAAAGTAATATATTTGTGGGGCATTATAACTCCATTATACAATTATGGATGATATAGTTCTCTTCCACACATTCTATGGCACCGAATGTATCCAACAAGAGTGGGCATTACTATGGAAATATTTGCTTGTCTGATGTCGCTAGCGAAATGTTCGTGTCTAAAATCCTTGAGATCTGCTGTTAATGTAGTACCGCCTCGCCAACTGCCAACAGGCAGTATTCAATCGCTGGAAGTTCCGCCTTCTTGGAGCGGTGCAAGTGGTCACCTGCACTGGGCCAATCACCACTTGCTCACCTTTTCTTCCAATCTTCATTCAAACTGTCACTTTCTGCTTTCTTCCCTCAGTCTTTGTCGGGGGTCTCCGTTAAGAGTAAGAATCCAGAAAAGTAAAGCATTGAGAAATATAAGCACCCTTTATAGCTCTGCTAAACCCAGCGTGTAGCATTCGTTGTGTGTATGCTTTTATAAACGTGCCAACACGTATCGACTGGCTGGTGAAGCACGATGGTGCTGCAGCTCTGACGAGGGAGCTGGCGGTGATGTCATTCTGCTAACCAGCGAGCAACTATTGTCCCTCATTCCGCGATGTCACAGTCACGTGACTTGGAACTGTCACTCGGCCGCGGATAACGATGGCTAAGCTACAGTCCATGTGCTACGAGAGTACGAGAACAACTTGTTGACGGATTAGTGTAGTCCATTTTATCCAGTATACAGATTGTTGCCATTCCAGGAGTATGCGAAATGTAAGCGTGTTTGTACATCACGTTCAACGACTACTGCTACGTAAGATTCATTAACGTGTAATGGCATCGGGTTTGTATTCGATGTGCTCTTAAGTACACGGGGTGCGTGATTGATAGGCCATGATGTACTACTTTATTCCTGATGATCAATGGTCATAAATCGACACATTTCTGCATGTGTGTGCATAATACACACATCTAGCTTGCGGCATATCATATAGAGATTTAATACGGAGTCACTACAATGCCTGGACGAAGGAGTTTACTGCAGTCTCAGAACACGTTCTTGGACACCATAGCAACTCGATTTGACGGCATCCGTAAGTACCTATCTTAATTCTAACATCGCTTATACGGATTCATGTTTTTTTAATTATTTTTATTATTGTATTCCCACTTCTCGCGTCGGGTCATTTAGAACGGAAGCGAATCGATCCACGCGTACGTTAAGGAAGTGCACATGTGTGAAAACATGCATCAGACTATGTTCATTGATATTTGTTCACATTACGTCTTTGTCGCCTGTCTCATTACGTCCTCACACGTACATTTGCGATATCGTCTGTCCTAACAATGCGCAGACGACCACGTGATTCTTCCTACATGTGTTACAAGTGCATGCATATAGGCATATTAACATTTGGTACCTTTGAAGCTTTAATAAGTCTGAGAGTCCTTTAACCACGGGAGTCTGCAAGCAAACAGTGTCTCCAGTGGATGCAGAGACGGATCCCACCGTAGAACAATACAAGTTATCACTATGGTAGTGATCGGCTGGGAATAGGAAGCTGTCCCGCTGTCAATATTCCGACTGCAGTGCTCGACATGTCTCCTGTGACACGGCTTGATGACACTGTATATAGGATACGAGCGGGGGTTCATCTCGTTATTGAGCCGCATAACGATCGTGAGTCATCTCATCAAATAAGAAACATGTTCAGTGATGTCATACAAAATGCTTACTGCAGCATTGGTGGCGGAAGCAAGAATACAATAGTTGGGACCTATAGGCTGTAATGTAAAACAATATCGATAATATATTAATTCAAAGCATGGACCAAGCCAATCACTGAGTACTTTGCACGACAGGTATTGTCAGTGATACTTTATAGTGGTCATCCTGTAGAATACCTTAGCACCGACCTCGCAATCTAGAAACATTAGTCTTTCCATTGAGACCATATAGTTCCTCTAATAGTGCTTGGTCTGGGTCACGTTGTTCTACTATATACCGGCCCTGAACATGGTTAGTTCTTGCTCACGTCTCGTCACTGAACACTCATCTTTCGCATAAATAGTAAATTGTGGTAGACAATGACGAATGATGATTGCCATAGAAGGTTGTTAGCATGCTTATAGTTATTACTGAGATTCAGTTATATCATTACACGGCAGCGCACGCACACAGTGCCACACACACACACACACACACACACACACACACACACATACACACACCAGACATACGTCCATCGGGTCCTTGGTTTCAAATCGACATACAGATGTGGACAATGGAACGCTATGACAATACCTGTATTGGATAGCATTGTATAGCGGCAGCGTGCGAGCACACACACACGTACACAACACACATACGTACATACCTACCTACCTGCCTACATATATACATACATATACACACACATACATACAAACACACACACACACACACACACACACACAAACAAACAAACAAACACACCAGACATATGTCCTTCGGTTCCTTGGTTTCAAATTGACACAGGTGTGAAGACTAGGATTCTATGATAATGTCTGTATAGTGGACATCATGGTAACCGTGACCATTTATAATTAGTCGCAGTGAATAAACGTACGTTAGAATGATCAGTGTTACGCATACTATATAGTCAATTATTTGAGAACACAAATCGATCCCAGTGACGGGATTAATTATGTTAGCATGGAAATGCGTGTTGGAATTAACAGTACTGTAACGTTGGTGGGCATGCAGCTTGTCCCGATATCACGTGGTATGCCGTGTAGCAGGATTCACGATGTCAACACAATGCCAACACAGTGCTAGAATAGATTTACCATAGTCAGATAGTCCATGAACAATGCATAAATAGTTCCCGACTAATCCAACTGGCATGCGTATACAAAGATTCTAATAATCCAATAGCCCGTTTCCTATCAGCCGATTCCTATTTGGATGTGTTATATTTCATAATGTTGTTTTCTCAATAAAATAATGGTATGATATGGTATATTATTAAGATATATTAGGCCTATATATGAATAATAGGAACCATAGCTTTCTGATAATTGCATCTAAAAAAAAATGTTAGAAGACGGTATACTGATGGGTGTTCATTTCACAATGTGTAGTCCCCGGAAAACATTCATAGTATTTTTAAAAGATGTCGGTTTATCTTAACGTGTCTTATCAATTCGTTTGCAAATGTATTTGGCAATTCTCCATTATTCTGTATATAGAGAGACAGAATGCTATTTGTGTATTGGTGTATTCCAAAATACATCAACGATTTATCCATGCTTCACTTATCAACAGGCATTTCAATTTTATTATACTTAAACCTAAACTCAAGTGAGCGCCTAATTTGGCTATGTTGGCAAACTATGATATATTCCACCAACCATCTTCTGTATCACATTCCTGATAATCCAACGTAAGATGTATGATATGTACACTCTCATGCAGTTGATAGCACTCGCTTCATCTGTACTGGAATTGTTTAACCTTTATGTTATTATATACTAGTACCTGTCATCAAGAACGTAAACCGTGATCTATGAAAGATGATTCACCGTGAACCTTTCTTCTAAGACTACAAACATATACCGTACGCGAACCAATTATCGTCAGTGTGCGATTTTTTAGGTCATTTATTTCCTAATGCGTATTTTCATGGGTTCTTTGAGGGTTATTGGTAAAGTTATCCTCTGCAGTCCACTTTCAACATATTTTCATTGCCTTCGGAATATAACCTACTATTATTGATGAGAATGTGCGTTATATACTGCAATGAACAGTGGGTTTATGAACACACACACACACATACACATACACATACACACACACACACACACACACACACACACACACACACTGTGTAACAATGAGACAAATGGGACAGGAAGAGGGAGTGAAGTGCACACTTCGTCGCTTTTCATTGAGATGGGACTCTTTACGTCAATACACTTTCCTTAACAAGGGGTGGACATTTCTTTCATATGGAAATATTTATTATGTAGTATCAAGTAAATATAAGTTGTATTAAATCTATAACTAGAGAGAATTGCAAGGTTATTGCTTGAACATTGGGGCACTATTCTATGTGTTATAGTCTAGGAATGGCGTTAAGTACGACAGCACAAATTTGAGTATTGAATCGGAATTAACCGGATCCGGAAATATTGGTAGTGACTAGGGTGAGGTGGGGGAGGGGGGGGGGGGTTATTTATATATTTGGAAGTTATGCCGTTAATTTAAACATCATGGTACTGAATCTGTTAGGAAATTATCTAATCTAAAATGTTTATATTTGTTTTATAGTGTTGTTTTTTTCACTGTACATATAACACAATCAATTGCGCCAATTAATTGAGATGAAATATTCACGCTGGCGTGATTCGGCATGTTCTTGAAGGTGATTCTGTTACAGCTATAATTACTTCGCTCGCTTCCGTCAGTATGTTTGGTCATTGAACCGGACTTCCGCCATATCCTAATGACCATTCCCACCCCCACCTGAGGAACTGACCACCGGGCAGTGTCAAACGTTATACTCCGATATCTGCTCCTGACATGCAGGCCTTGCTATTACTAATAAGACCCCAATAGCCAAGGCTGTTCCTGGTCTTGGCACGTCATTATGAACGCCACTGTGGCACGGTAACAGGGTGTTAATGTTTAATTCAGTATTGCGGGATGCCCGTCGGCTCTCGGTACCAAATTCACAGAGGTTCTGGTATAGTTGCCTGTGGGAACCAGATAATTAGATACCATGATAATGTATCAGACGTGGGGGTTTTCTCTCATCTATACAGATTACATTAATTTAATGAAAGCTGCGAGATGATTTTCAGGCAGTTCCTAAAAGCCAAGAGCTGACTTGTACATAGTGTAGGGGATGCATGCCTACTGTGAAAACAAAGTGGCCAAAAATATCGCAGAGAAGAAACAAACATCAAGATATTGTTTATCCAGCATGTATATTGGGTTCAGGCGACCTTTTAGCAAAACACGTTGGTATAGTTAAACTGCAAGTCAAATGTAAACGCGCGCGTGTGTGTATTTACAATATCGTATAGTGGTTCGTCTCTGTCTACACAGGTGTGGATATGAGGACATTTACGGCACTTTACGCGGTATATATGCTATCGTCCAAAAGAAACTATACCCAACATTTCACGGACTGCAGAGTAAAACCTAAAGCAAGTATCAAGTTGTAATCAAGTATATTGTAGAAAAAAATACATCATTCTTCAAAGAGAGCGATTTCCAGATCTTGACAGGCGACTGGTGGTACCGGTCTCCTCCGGAAAACAGGCCGGCCAAGATAAAACATTGATGCTTTGGTTGTTTTGGAGTCAATCTTTCCATATGGGGCCGGGCATGATCGTGTTGGAATATTATTCCTTGTGGTTGCTGTTGAATAAATGGAAGCACAACCGGTCTCAAAAACATCATCCACATATATTTGCGCATTGAGGTTACCATGTATGACTACCAGCCTCGTTTTCATGTTGCAAATTCCTCCCCATACCATCACACTTCCTCCACCAAATGGCTGAATTTCCCTAACACAGTTAGGAGCTAGTCGTTCCCCTCGACGACGATACACGCGGATTCGACCATTAACACCTTTCAGACAAACCTACTCAGACAAAACAAACTCTCGCCCAATCACACATCTGCCAACACCTTGCCCATCTCAGTCTGTTGCGTCGGTGTTGACGAGTTAAGGTGACCGATGTGTGCTGATGCCTGCTGCTCTTAATCTTCTGGAGACTGTTTGACAACTCACCCGATGACCTAATGCTGTCGATGCCGATGACGTCACGGATATGAAACGGTTGAGGAAGTGAATAACACGTAAATAACGGTCTTTTTGCTTGGTACGTGCTTTTTACTTGGTACCAAAAAAATGTAATTTTCAATAAAATTACGATTTTCACGAGATTAATGTAATTTACGTTGACAGCATCTTAGAATACAATTGTCTTTTAGTAGTCATGGCACCTTTCTGATACCATACCTTTATTATTGCATCAATTTTAACTTGGTATAGTTTCTTTTGGACGTGAGTATACTTTTGAACTTAACTGATAGGAATTGATAGGATCACGACTCGGAGTGTCTTATGAACTGACACAGACACATGACTCAAAGTGTCTAATAATAATAATAATAATAATAAGTGTATTTATATCCCGCCAATTCCTTATGCCAGGCATATGCTCAATGCGACAATATATTGTCCATGGGATGCGGTGGATAAAATTAATTTGGAAGCCAACGTAGGACGCTATTATTAAAACGAAATTGCAGGTGTAGGGATTTATGTCTTATGAGTGTTTAATGAAGTTACACGCACGCACGGATAGAGTTGTCGTATTAACTGACAAAGACACGCCTAAGAGTCTCATATGAACTTACACAGACGCACGGCTGATGGTGTATTATGAACTGACAACGATACATGACCCAGAGTGTCTATTATGAACTTACACAGACGCACGGCTGAGAGTGTTTTATGAACTGGCAAAGATACATGACTCGGAGTGTTTATTATGAACTTACGCAGAAGCACAGCTAAGTGGCGTGTGAGCTGACACAGATATACGGTTCAATATCTGTTTACCTGACACAAACGCACGGCTGAGGATGCCTTATGAGATCACACAAACTTATATCTGAGAACGTATTAGTCAACAGAGGCATAACCCGAGAAGTGTTAACCGAAAAACGCTTGACTAGGAGTAGAAATCTACTAAAACATCAGCCGTATCTGTTCCAAAAGCGCAATAACGTAATTATACAAATTTATTTAGACACCTAATTCAGTTTTACGATAAGGTGATTGAAGGTTACTTAACATGCAACTAACGATAATCCCTCCAGATTATGTGTGCAGTATAATCACACAGAACACGTTATTTCGAGAAGGGTTCACACTGCCGTGTAAATCGGGATATATAACTGTCCGTGTCCATGTCGTGTACGCTAGCTAGCTGGAGCTGATGTGTTCGTGTTTTGTTGGCGTCGGTTTAGAACCCAGGTTGTTCCTGCTCATACGCGCGAGTGAAGTGAAGCGCGTACCCAGTGAAACACGTGGGCGTAATGGTAATGACTATTCATAGTTAACCTGGCGTTTGAACCAGTCTATCCATGCCTATTAGCAAGAGAAGCAGATGAGAGATCTTTGATGTCTGAATGTACTCCAGACTTCAGTTCCTGTTGTAGGCTTCAGTTTAATCAGAAACAAGCTCCCGCTTCGTGCCTCAGGCCTCTGTCTAGGAGGACCCTTCAAGCACGACATGCATGCCATAATTCAAAAATGGTTTGTCAGAAAAATTATTTCGAATTTAAGAGGAAATTTGGGTATTCCTGTTTTTCATTAGTCGTACGCGTCAGAGTCGATTTAAGCATGTCGGTTTCCAACATTATACACTCTATTTCCATTCCATACGTAAGCACGTTATGACTTGTAACCTATGGACGGTATTACATCTGATAGTACGTGTCATACTGGAATCTGTCTAGTTGATCAAGCTCAACTTGTAGTGTCAATAGTGAAATCTGGTAACATGTCCTGTGTGTCTTTGTGGAATCGGTCTAGTCAATCGGACTATTTCTAATACAGGACCGGTGTGTACCATGTCTGGTGGGTTATGCTCTACTTGTAGTGTCACTGGTGACATCTGGTAGTAATACGGCCACTGGACATGTCATATGATGGAAGCTATATCTATTGTGTGTGTGTGTGTGTGTGTGTGTGAGAGAGAGAGAGAGAGAGAGAGATTGTGTGTTGATTGTGTGTATGCATACGTGCGCTCGTGTGTGTGTGTGCCTGCATGCGCGTGTGTGTGAGAGAATGTCTGTGTTATTTGTTGTGTTTGTGTGCGTGCGCTCGAGTGTATGTGGTAGATATATGTGTGTGTGTGTGTGTGTGTATGCGTGTGTGTGTGTGTTCTCACATAGCAAGCTGTCTATCCATGGACTATAGATCATAACAAAATGGCTGCAGTTTCATCCAACTTATAAACGTCAATCTAAAAGTTGAGTTATTACAAGTCAAAGGTTCGAGTGGGATGTGTGATGAACAACTAGCGGTGGTCTTTACATTTATTAAGGGGTGAGTAGTTGGTTAATGATGATATATGGACCTTCTCAGACAGCACGCTTCTCGAGTATTGGAATAATTATTTATCCTCATTAACTAGAAAGAGTATTTCGTATATTCCATCCTCGAATAACGTTCAATCATAAACATTAAACATACGCGACGAACTTGCAATTCGTATTCGATTTACATGTGTGTACGAATTATTTTAAATAATGCAAACATATGACGCTGAAATATTCAGACGAATAATTATTTGTGTGATGTGATTGGAATGGTAATAACCTTGTGTGTTACAACACCAGGGGTGCGTTCAATGGAGAATACATACAATACAATACAATACTTTTCTCTACATCTAGAAGTTCGCTGAACGGGTTAGTAGGAAACTAGCAGGAAATCGGATTGCGCATGCGTCCAGTCCATTCGCTTCATGCTTTGGGCTTTCATACAAAACGCTACGCAGTCCAAACCCGTATTGAAATGTATGCATACATATGCATACGTATTGCTCACTGAACGGCTCGCGTATTAATACATAGAATACATATGCATATGTATTCTCCATTGAACGCACCCCTGGCATGATATGATATGTTGGATTTTGTGAAAGTAGCTTGTAGAAGAATGATAACACAACATCATTATCATCTCAATGTTTTTATCCTTCAATGTATAGGTACTGGTATGGTGATGCTATATCACATTTATAGTGTAAACAGATGGGAAATAATCAATGAACTCTCAGAATGTAATTATCAGTACCTTGTCATTTGGCAGCATGTCATACTTTATCTGATGTCTTGTTGTAAATGGGTGAAAGATTCCCCGCAGTGACGTTAAACTCCATAATCACTCATTCATATATCTGATGTCATGTGGTCATTGTCTGTACGTTAATACTCTCTGATAGAGTTAATTTTGAGGTAAACACAATTCACTAAGTTAATGGTGACTAACATACTTGCTGTAATCTGATTTGAATCCATAATTCAATCAGTCTGCTTCTTATGATTGCCATCTGTATCATAGCACTGACAGCCATACAAAAAAAATCCTTTGTTTTTTCAAGTTGATAATTCAGGAAATAGAGGAAGCCAGGGAAAGGTGACTCACAGATGTCGGCCAACTTCCTGTAGCTGTAGGGCTATGCGGTATAAATATAGCCCTTCCCGTTCTGTGTGACTGCAGTCGTTTTAAAATTTGAAATGTCTTGTTTAAACTGGCTTTAATGTCTTGACAATCCCGTGATAGAAATCTGTAAGGGAGCTAGCCCAGTGCTTCCTTGCCTTGTTACACTGAATTATAGACCTTATTACATCTAATAGTACACATTAGAAGATCCTGGTGCCCAGGAAGCAATGGTCTATGATCACATAAAGATCACATATAAATCACATAAAAATCACATAAAAATCGGATACAGATGCAAGATAATTCTTTCACTTATCAGAGTTCATCTGTACCACACCGGGCCCCGAGATTTTGAGTACGATTTCATGCTTAACTGAAAGTTTTGTTCACAAATCCCCATATATAATGTGAGCTTGAGCATGAAATCGTACTCAACAAGTTTAGTAATCTCGGAGCCAGTCCTTGGTATTGGTATTTTTGTAAAATGCACATGTTGTGGTAAGTTCATCTATAATAAAATTTTAACCAAGGTCTGACTAAGTTACAGTGGAACTATTTTAAAACTCAATAACCTCTGTCCTTAGGACTGGCTCTCTTTGCTTGTTTTATTGATTACCAGTTGTTAACTATTATTTTCCATACCAAATTAACCAAGTCGTTAGATTTATCACATTATGAAGACCCAAAACCCACATTTCCTTTTTGACACAAAATTGGAATTTTGACCATTTTGGATAATATTTTATAGTTCATAGATAATTATGTTGTGACAAAAGAACAAAAGCCAATGCAAACATTTATTGTTAGGGAGATGGTGGTGATGATCAGCTACAAGGACATGATGTAATGGGATGCACTGGGATGTACTGGGATGCACTGGGATGTACTGGGATGCACTGGGATGTTTTGATTGTTTCCAATATCACAGTATACGTAATTTGAATATTTAATACTTTATCCTTTATAGGGCACACATGGGTTTGAATGAGCCTTGTGCTGGTATAACATTGCCCCACCCATAGGATCCTGTACACCATGCATACTGTTAGGACAAACAGATGCTCACCAAAATAGCTTGTAATTTGATTTGCTCAAGATGATGTGGTCACACTGTTCGTGCCGTTAAACGTATTGTTAGCAAGTGTTCTGGCGCTATTTTCAAAATACATACAGTTGTTAGTCACCATGTGTTTATAGAGTGTGGCTCTTGGGTATAAATACCACCACAGTCTCTGAGTGTGTATCACTGGTGCAGAGCATTACGTTACAAGTCAGTTGCCACATTTGTTAGTGGTGTGGTAACATTTGAATTATGAAGAATCCACAAGTTCTCATATTGGCCTTTCTGAAGGTAGGAACTTGTACATACCCATGTTTAAAAATAAATAATTTAAATTAGTTTTAAATTGGGGTTTAGAACTGCAATGTGGATTTCAAAATACTACAACTGTGAACAAACAATTATTTTCATATTTTGTTCAGTTATTGGCTTTTCATATATCATTGGATATCATATATCATCAACACTAATGAAGGTTTGTGTATTGTATATCATCAACACTAATGAAGGTTTGTGTATTGTATATTATCAACACTAATGAAGGTTTGTTTATTGTATATTATCAACTCTAATGGCAATTTGTATACTATATATTTGTATATCATCATCAAAACTAATCAATGCTAATGTAGATTTTTGCACTCTATATTCATATATCAATATCATCAGAACTAATAGAGATTTGTGTACCCCAGCACTAATGGCGGCATATATTTTTTAGACTATCCCCTATATATTTATTTTACCAAACTCCAATATATACTTACTATATGGGGAATGTTAAATCATTAATTTGCTGAAGATGTATGAAATGCTATATCTTATCCACGCTTGATGGATTCACACAATTATTTCCAAGCATCAGATGAAACAGAAATCCTGGCTTTGTGATTGGATGGTAATCATTGCTGCCTGAAAGCCATTGATTAGATACACATGGAATGTAACTGAAATTACTTGAGGAGATTGTGTTCAGTGACTGAATCCACATGGATGAGGCTAGGCTATTATTTGTATTTAGCAGTTGTTAATTATTTGTAAATGGAAAGTCTGGTATGGTTCCACAACAACTTGACCTGAGTCCATTAACTAAATAGTTGATTCACATCTCTATGTTATTGCAGGTATCTTGACTATTAAATTTTTGGTCCTATCCAAGCAATCTATCTGCTGCACCTATCTATCTTACTATCCATCTATCCGTCCTTTCTGTTAATTAAATGTGTAATTTTCACAATACCCTGGTAGAAGAAAAGGGCGGGTGGTAGCGCAGTGGTAGAACGGTTGGACTTCGGAGCTAAAGGTTCCAGGTTCAAATCCCTCCCCAGGGAGCCCGGCATCAATGTTCGCGAAAGTTACCTTTCTGACGCGATATTGATAGGATGTGATGTCTGTAGAGTGACAATGCAGTTATCATCCTTGGTAACGTCAGTACCAGCGGGTGTTCGCAGGTTTACTGCATCATTCAGTGCTACGGATGTTGCGGGTTTCCTCCTGCCCTAAACTGACAAGTCGTGATATAAGGGAAAGAATCTCGAAAGCGACTTAAAACCCCAATCAAAAACAAAAAAAAATGGTAGAAGAAACTGCATAGGATAGAATTCCATTAATGATACTTCAGTGCTCTTGTTTTGCCTCTGGGAGATGCAGTTTGAAAGTTAATACCACATGTTCCTATCGAATTGTAAATTTCTTCATTTACGTATATAAATGTATAACAATGTTATGTGCAATGCCTTCTCAGTGACTGGAAGATAGATCTTCTTGAACAAGTATATTATAATAGATCATGGGTATATGTTTTCTGAACACGATGACTATCACTGTTTTATCTCCTTGCTATTTCCTGTTGGAACCTTACTGGGTGTTCCTGCGTGTTCTGTATGTCTAAGACTGTGATTGTTTCTGATTGTCTGATGTTAGGATGTGCTAGAGAAACCTGTTTCCAGATTAGAGTACAGTAGGTAGGGAGAAGAAGTACTTCTTGCCACACTGCTGTGTATGTACTGTGGTTCTGTCATCAGTTTCACTTTGATTAATGGTAAAAAGACTTGCAGTTCAATCTCATGTTCCGTTGTATTGTATTCAGAAATTGTTTCCATTGACAGCATTATGAGTTAGTTTTTAGGTACTTGGAATACGTTATTTACAAAGTTTTGTTGTGTTAGAACTTACATATTACTAAATAATGATTAGTGATTGCATATATTTAAGATAAATCTAATAAATCTAAAGAAAATAAATGTTGTGAATGTTTATATTATCTTTCTAGAAGTTAATCTTTCATATCATAGGACTGTATATGTGATTTAAAAAAAATCTTTCTTAAACAATAGACAAATCAATATTATTAGACCTGCCCAAGTTATGACACAATGTTAATAGTCAATAGTTGTATTCTATTGTAAAACCAGCAGATCTACACTTTTATCTCTTCTTCAAATTTTATACCAAAGCTTAGACTGTAGCCTTGGAATAGAGATATAAATAGATATTTGAAATGGAAGGTTCCTCCAATTTAACTTTTCAAATCATATTTTAACAACTGTTATGCATGCTGACAAGTTTACGTTCAGCTGTATTATCCCATTTTCCCATAACTTGGTGCATGGCATCCATTAGCAATGTCCATGAGCAATGTCGATAAGTAATGTCCATGTAACCAGTGGTGTATTTGTCCCTGTTCTAGGTGCATGCGTTTCTAGCTGCACGCCTGGCCCGACTGAGACGAGAACTAGATAAGGAAAATGTTCACCCTGTAAGTGCCTTTGTTCCTCACCTCTAGATGTCGTAGCTCACTCATGTCATGCAGCTTACTCACTCATGTCATGCAGCTCACTCGTGTCATGCAGCTTAGTAATGTCATGTAGCTCACTGCACATGTCCCTGCTTATCAGACTTGCTCTTAGTATATAACATTATGATCTGATTACCTACTGGATTTAGTATTTTGAATATTAACCCCCTCATTCTAACAACACAGTAACCTGTTTACCAACTAATTACCAATGTATGACTTACGGTCTAGATAGTGTTGTATATATTTTTTCATTCTAACATAATAACACATATAGCAATGCAATCATTCTGATGCGATGGCCTGTGTACACAGTCATTCTTACATCCTGGCATGTTACCAAGTCATTCTAACATCATGAGATAATGTTGTAATTCTTACATAATCTATCTCCTTTACAATACATTACATTATGGCACACATTTATCTGGTCATTGGCCTGCTTCCAGTGTATTATCCACTAAGTGTACACCTATTTATCTTAATGACAGATCGCCTGACAGTTCCCCCTTTCTAATATTTTGTCTGTGTAAAAAAAAGTGGAACATTTGGTGTGTTTTTTAACTATCATCACTATATTGTATGTCTATTTATTGTTTTGTGAATTGGCCCCCCTGTTTGCGTGCATGAGTAGGGAGCCTCTTGCTCTATCCTAGAGCACTTCCATCATGTCTATGAGTTGATACCATCTATGATACCATCTATGATACCATCTGCCACAGTAGACAACACTTTCCCAATCGGTGGCAGACTTCATTGTGCTTCTTGCCTTGATCATCTCCAGGCCAGCATTTTATCGCAGGGTACTGCTGGTAGTATGTAATGGCAGTGTGGGTGTTAAACACAAGGCATATCTGTGATTCACACTTGGGCAACGATATCGGGCAACGACCATTTCCTGAAACACAGGCAGAGCTGTTTACCTACAAGTTTCACAAATGGAACACAAATGTTAATAAAATAAAAGTCAATAAATTATAAAGTTAATTTATTAAGGGTTTGCAGAATGTATAGGAAAGCTGGTATGAAGTCTGGGATAGAGGGTGTGGGTGGTGTTATCTCAAGCATTGACTGTGAAACTGTTGTCATTTACAAATGATCATACTTTCATGTTTCCTTTTAAAACAAAGTGTTATTTGTATGTTTTTTTTATGCTTCCATGTTCTGTAATCAGCATGCTCATATATGTCTGCATTAATTTGTTTGTTTGTTTGTAATCATCAATCATATAACATTTAAAAAAAACCTTTCTATTTCGATAGTTACTTCTTAAAAAAATGCTTTAAATATAATTACAGCCATCCAATAAAAATTGTCATAATTTTCTTCTGAACATCATCTGAGACATCTTATACCTGGTGGTGGGATGTGTAGATGCTACATAGCCAGTAATTGGGCCAATACTGTTGATGCCTCCAATCAGATTTACTAAGATATTGAAAGATTAATTGAGCACTTAACGGCATTCTCACAAGATTTGATGAACTTATATTTATTACCAGAATATCACCAACACAATCATTCATATCATTTATATTATGGACATACTTGTCAATGAAGACTGAGATTAAGGCAGAATATTTGGTATGTTGGCCAGATCTGACTAATTATATGGAGCAAAGTGAGCTATGATCATAGTTGTGTTACATATGGTATTCCTCCCTTATGGCTGGGACTGTAAAAAGTAATTTTAATCATGAAAATGATTAATGGTCAGGCAAAATCACTTAGCCACCTCATTGAAATAAAGTTTTAAAAAATTGTACATTAACATTTTTCGATTTGGTCTAAATCTTTGTCCCACTTGTTTGCTTAAAAGACTTATCTGAAGCAAATGGTTGTGATAAAATGGTTGTGATAAAATGGTTGTGATAAAACCACTTTCCTTACAACTTATCTTGACCTTTTGTGGTGAGTGTATCTGAGTGTATCTGAGTGTATCTGAGTGTATAGCCCATGTTCTGATACTATTTGGGTGGAAGCCACCTCTCATTTAATGGTACGAACATGTGTGGAAGCTGTTTAATGACAACATGGATGATGAAAACAGAGTGTATTAATTTACTTTCTGCTTATTTAAATTATGCAACTAACTCTTAATTACCTACAAGTTGGAGATGCATCAACTGTGATTTAAATATTATTGAATTTATAAAGGTATTGATATAGCATATATGTTACATAAAATAGCAATACTGACTAGGTTAAAAAACAACATTAGATGTGGTATTAATCTGGCATGATGGTAACATGAAAACATGGAACGAAGCAGCCCGTATGACCTTGACCTTCTGACTGAAGCATGTTTGCATGCCTGGCTGCCACTCTCCCAGCTGATGACTTTTGTCTCTGTACAGACCATCTCACTCTTCAGTTTGATGGTGGAAACAAGACTAGATAGTTTTTATCCTGCTATAACTGTGAGCCTTGACGCCAGGCAGCAGACGTTGCCAGGTGCTGTGGATATCCATCTGGAGGTGGTAGTGCATCATGGGATAGTTGAGAGCTCCCAGGCAGAGCATCATGGGATATGTGAGCTCCTTTCTACTGTGGAAAGCTTTTCCAAAGTTTTGAAATGAATCCAAATTATACCCAATTTTATAGGTTAATAGTATTTCATGTTAATTCCCAGATAGCCAAACTGCATTGACCTCTTGCAGTGAAAATACCTAATGTTGAGTTATTATTTTATACAATTCGTAATATTTAGATTTCTTAGTAAATAATGTTACTCCAGTTTAATGCAGTAAGCATGGAAAGGAATTTTCCAGAAGTGTTCCTCATCAGACAGCAGTATGCAAGCACTTTTCAGTGGTAATCCCGTGTCATTGAGGACTGTGTGGAACTGTCACCGTTAGTGCCAAGCCAAGTTGTGTAATTTGCAGAAATATTCATCCTTTGGCTGTTGCTGAACTAGGCCAAGCATCAGTGGCATTGGTGACGTCAATGGTATGATTTGGGGGAATCTTGCTTCAATGGTTGCCTGGCAGAAGCAGTCGGCTATAACTGGGCTGTCGATATGGAGAGGCAAACCCAATTACTTACAAGCAACTCAATGTTTATGCTGTGATATCAGCATTATTTAGGAGATGGAGCCGGTTAGCTGTCCAGCATTGCGGTAGCCCTTGGGGGATTGGTATTTATGCAAACCCTTGATATCAAGGAATAGAATTTGATATTAATAGTACATTGGTTCTTCTGACGCAGTCGTCAATTTATTTTGTCTAATTAGTTCAGTGTAAGGTAACGAGGCACTAAATGTCTTGGCAGGATGAAGAAGCATTTTATATTGGAAGGTATCCGTGGACATATTTAACTATCTGGAGATATTTGTTGCCTTCAGAGTCTAGTAATAGTGGAGGTACATGTATCCCTGTTTCCATGTATGTCAGAGGATACCACAGTATTATAAAAAAAATATAATTTTCTGTATTTATGATCAGAGAAAATTAAAGAAAGTGAAAATGTTGTCATCACTTCTCTGAATACAATGCAAATAAGTTAAACTGTTTTTGTTCTGAAGATATGTCTCCCCAATAGAGAATTGCAATAACTGGGAAATACATGAGATACAGTAACAGGGGATCATTGGGTGATCAAGCTGTATGGGCGTGTGTGGAGTCATGACATGTACAGACAGATTTAACTAAAGCCTTGTTGAAATAAGCAGTAATTTCCTTGATTTCTTTGACATTTGCCACACTCTGTCTCCTGGGCAAGAGTAATCCAATCAAATGGAGCCAGTCTGCCTGGTACCTGGGATATTAAGTGGATAAGCTGTCTTGTGGCTAGAACTTTCTGATCGCTGACACCATCTCTTTGGATCAAGTGGTTGATTCTCTGTTCTTCATACACACCAATAAACCGAGGACCTAAACACCATGTAGTGGAGTCTCTCATTGTAGGATTTGTTTCTTTGTAACAAATCTGAAGAACTTCAAGTAGATTTAGTTAATCTGATTATTTTGGAAGTTCACTAAGGTAAACCTCCCTTTAGTCTAGAGCTCATGTTCATTGTTGGTAAAACTGGCTTAATATATAATATACACAGGCATTTAAGTATGGTATTTCTGTAGTCTAGTGATAGGAAATGTTCTAAATGGTCTTGTCCAGAAGGAATACATACACATTCAATGGCTAAAATTGATTGAAGTTTGAACTCTATTCACCGGCCTGTGCTTTAATCTATTTATGTGTTCTATGAATTCCTAGTCATGATGGTCTGTGCATTGTCCATAGTCTACTGGATACATTCTATCTACTGGATACATTCTGTCTAATGGATACATTCTATCTACTGGATACATTCTGTCTAATGGATACATTCTGTCCATCAATAGAACAACAATATTGGGAAGCAATTGGAAAGAAGCTGTTTTCCGGTGACGGTTATATTATATCTCTCTCATGAGTTCATATCCTGATATATACAGCTCCATCCTAAAATAAACCACTTCTAAAGAGCAGGTCTGATCAAGTCTAAGATTGCTGTGGTATTTTAGTGTTATTTTAGTGTGTTAAGGAAGTCTTAAGATTGCTGTGGTATTTTAGCGTGTAAAGGAAGTCTAGTCTGGCTAATGGAGGAAAGTAGTTTTCAAAGTACTGGCACCATGTTTGTAAATTCAAAGCTGTTTATTTATTAGGATTTTCTTTATGACATGCCACAACCATAACACATAACCAAAATAGCTATCCTCAAGCTGTGACTATATTAGGGTATTTGTAGACTTCTATTTCTTTAAAGAATTCCCAATCAATCATAATGCCCTATATGGAGAGAGAAAGACCAAGAAATATTCTTCTAGTAATGTAAAGAAAGCTACAGCTGAAGTAGTTCTTTGAAATAATATGATACTGGTTGGTTAACTGCCATTGATTGACCAGTTGATGTTACTTTATGCACAACTTACTAATGTCTGTATTATTGATCCCAGGTAGTCTTGTGAGAAAGTCTCAGCATGCTGGAATAAAGTATTCCAGGTTTGATTCCATGTTCTTTCCATGTCTGTTTAGCATGGTGCAAATATTGTTTTTGCTTGGTATATCTTTTCTAATGATAACTAAATGTATATTTTACATGATTATATTATTATTTTCTGCTAATGTTTGCATTTCTATATTTCAGGAGGAACAGAAAGCTCGGTTAAAAGCAGAGAAAATAAGAATAGCTCTTGAGAAAATTAAAGAAGCCAAAATAAGAAAGGTAGAGTGTTCTAACAATTTCTTGTTTTATGGAAATTAAATTGTAATAGCATAGAGGCTCTTATTATTGACTAATGGATGTAACATTGTACCCTGTAACTTTGTAGACTGTAACCTTGTAGACTGTACCCTTGTAGACTGTAACCTGGTAGACTGTAACCTTGTAGACTGTAACCTGGTAGACTAACCTGGTAGACTATAACATTGTAGACTGTAACCTGGTAGACTGTTTACTGTAACCTGGTAGATTGTAACATTGTAGACTGTAACCTGGTAGACTGTTTACTGTTACCTGATAGACTGTAACCTTGTAGACTGTAACCTGGTAGACTGTTTACTGTAACCTGGTAGATTGTAACCTTGTAGACTGTTACCTGGTAGACTGTTTACTGTAACCTGGTAGATTGTAACCTTGTAGACTGTAACCTGGTAGACTGTTTACTGTAACCTGGTAGACTGTAACCTGGTAGACTGTAACCTGGTAGACTGTTTACTGTAACCTGGTAGACTGTAACCTTGTAGACTGTAACCTGGTAGACTGCTTACTGTAACCTGGTAGACTGTACCCTTGTGGACTGTAACCTGGTAGACTGTAACCTTGTAGACTGTAACCTGGTAGACTGTTTACTGTAACCTGGTAGACTGTAACCTGGTAGACTGTAATCTAGTAATATGTGGTGTTCCAGCTGTTTGTGCGGGCGTTTACGAAGGACGGCAGCAGTAAGAGCATCCTGGTGGATGAGAAGATGGCGGTGGGTCAGGTGGCATCCGTCCTGGCAGACAAGAACCACGTGCATCTCCACCCAGACCTCACCGTGGTGGAACACATGCCGGACATGCTCATGGGTACGTTCCCTGATCAACACCAGTTACACACCAGTAACACAACAGTTACACACCAGTTACACACCAGTAACACACCCTGTGCACATCAGTAACACACCAATAACACACCCTGTACACATCAGTAGAATACCCAGACCTCACCAAGGTGGAGCACAAGCCGGACATGCTCATGGGTACGTTCCCTGGTCAACACCAGTTACACACCAGTAACATACCCTGTATGCACCCAGGCCTTACTGGTGGAACACATGTCATAAATTCTAATTTGCTGGGGAATGCCAGGTTTTTTTTATCCCCCTATATAATTGCACCAAATTGAACCATATGCATTTCCAAACCATAATCATACATTTTCTGACTGTATCTGCAACACACACTACTACAGGATTCCTCCCATTAAAAGTACACCATTGACAGGCAACTGATTTATCGAGATATTTTTTTAACCCTGAATCTGTTCCTGGTAAATGATTCATCACTGGTTTCCCAGCCTCCATGTTGCGACATTACAAGTTTCATGTCCTAATTTAACGCTGTCTGGGTGTTAATTACTCCCACTAATTGCTATGCTACGAGCACTGCTCAAAGTACACAGCTTTTCCTGTGGCATAGTCTAGGGGCTTTCACTGGATGACATTTGATGTTTTGAGAGGCTATGAAGCCTTAATATTGAGCTGTGAAGAGGTTTGAACTAGCGTTAATTAGTTTGAGACATTTATTTCACAGAACAAGCAGTGGGAAACTTTAACGTATTCAAGACAGAAAAAAGGGGAATATTTTATTGTTAAATTAATATCCCCAAATTTATGTAAATCATGTGAGATGAGATACTACTAGTAAGTATATTTGCAGTGTTGTTCTGCTCCAATGAAAAGATGTAGTCATTCAGTTAGTTATTTAGAACTACAAATATTTCTTTTGGCAAAAGAAAAAAACAAGGCAGGGCATTATCGTGTGTTAACTCTATCAAAGCTATCATATGATACTCATATTTCCAGACAGTAAAACTTTGAATGACTGCAGATACCTGCTATGTTTGCTCCAGATTACTGGGAATGTATGGCCATGTTTAATTGCCCACTGTGTTATTTTGTGTTCCAGAACGGATTCTAGAAGATCATGACTCGCTGGTAGAAAACATGGTGATGTGGACTAGAGACTCGAAAAACAAAATATTATTTGAAGAAAAGCCTGAAAAATTTGATCTATTCAAACACCCAGAAGTAAGTATTGCATTAATTTGCCTTGGACCTCATTACATTATTGTATAAAATATAACATATTTTGTCTTATTTGTACTAATTGTCTTCACAGAAGTACCTATTGGCAGGAACCTCGTCAGAGAAGGGTGTATCATTGGGCCCCAGCCAGCAAGAGAGGTTAATACAGGTTAGTATGTGCACAGTGATGTGTGAAATACAATAATATTAAACATTATTGTTTTGGGGCTTCACACAGATAATTGAATATACCACAAACCTACACCAAACAACGATGTTGACCACTTCCTTGAGCTTACCACGATTTGTGCCTGGCTCAGGGGAGATAATCTTACATACTTCTATAATTTTTGTGTTTCATTTTAATGGAAATTTAAAAAATACACTTTGTTGTTTTAAGAAATACATTGCAATACTTTAATAAACATTAATTTTGTTTATCTGTTCTTTTAGTACATAAAATCAAACATTTCTTGTTTCCAGGAGTTTTTCTCCTCGTCCTGTGTGAAGGTGCCAGAAGTGGAAGGAGCGCTGTATCTGAAGTCTGATGGGAAGAAGGCATGGAAGAAATACTTCTTTGTTCTACGAGCCTCTGGTCTCTACTACAATCCTAAAGGCAAGATCAGCAAGGTGGGCCTGGACAACCATGAACAAAATTATTGCACAAAATTTGTTGTCAGTACCGTGGCAATGTAGTTATCATCCTTGGTCTGTAGTTATCATCCTTGGTCTGTCGCCGGCTCCGTGGCGTAATGGTTAGAGCGTCGGCTCGGCGTGCGGAAGGTCGCGGGTTCGATCCCCGGTCGCGTCATACCGAAAGACGTTAAAAGATGGTACTTGTTGTTACCCTGCTTGGCGCTCAGCATTAAAGGGGTAAAGCAAGGACTGGTCGGCCCGGAGTCAGTATACTGTGTCTGGGTGGG
>JAUTBT010050699.1:0-15921 GCA_032361225.1 Lepetodrilus schrolli | reverse complement strand
ATATACAACACACAAATCTGTATTTCATAATACTAGTATATCATCTTCTCTGATTAAAAATGTTATAAAGTAATAATAATATTTAAAAGAATTAAAACTTGAAATTAAATGTAACGAGCATCACCGGTGTATTCGTAAACATGACTACTTGTCTCAGCAGCTTGCGATATTCTCTCCCAAATCCATGTCACATTAAATTATATTGAAATCAAAGGATAGCAATGCCCCACAAAACATTATTTATTTTTGAACATAAATTGATTAATCAAGAGTGTAACGTTTGTTTACATTGAACAAAACAGCCAATATCCAGCAATACCTTAATCCAGAGATGCATGAACATTAAAATTAATGCCATATATCATTTATGTTTGAATCCAGAAACTAACTTATCTCATTTAATAACTATCCTAATAATATTCAAGATATATTCTTATAATGTTAAGGCTTGCTACATGATACTGAATTTGTACGTGCCCTAGTATTCAATATCATCACTTATATGTGTTTGGACACATACAAGTGCATAGATATGACAACGTGTTTTAGTTATCTAAGTATGTCGAGAGGTGATATAGACATTATAGAAATGTACAAGTGATTGACTGCAATTGACAACAATGATGCGTGAAATCGACGACACCAAAAATCGTGCAACAATATCTTAAAGATACACTGTAAAGTAAATATATACACATTGAAATATTGATGTTATATACAGATGTATTAATATTTACCTGTGGCGACGATAACGAGGTGGCCGGGGAGGTATAGGTGTAGCCAAATTGCGGCAGCGACATTGTCTATATCAACACAATCTGCATAAATGTACACACACACTCTCTCCTTCTCTTTCTTTCCGATCCCACAGTTGTCTTGGAGAAACTAATACAGGTGTTAAATGTCTGTGAATCACAGGTGAGTTAAATTACCACCTGCTGCTCGTGGTTCTCTGTCCAGTATCTCTGAGGGTGGTTTCCCCCCTCCCTGTGGTCACTGCTATCGACCTCTTTCTATCTTACATCCACTGTCCAGTCGAAGACCTTTGATTTCGAGGCCAAGTATAGTTATATCTTATCATATACAGTTGTGGCCTGGTAGGATTGGAAGAACGGTATCGTCGGAGTATAGTAACGAAGTCTTGCTTGTCATCAAGTCTATACAGCCTGTGAATAACTAAACATAAGACACAACACGCTTTCGGATTGGCTGCGCTGGGAAATCCCCCCAACTAAGCCATGGGTGAAAACGGCGGTCTAATATGAACGAGAATAGCTTCTAAGTGAAGAGGCTTCTCGTCCCGCCCCCTCCTCGTTGATTGACAGTTCCGATAGTCAGTTTCATCTCATCCGACGATTCACTAATTTATCGCTTAATGAGTTAATTTCCTCTGTAGTTATCTCATGGCGGAGCATACTCGACGACGGCGTGTGTGTGTTTTTTTAACGTTTTCATTTCATGATTTTTTTGAACAGGTAATTCAATTCTTGTTTGGAAAACTAAATTGAATTTTATGCGTAGTTTTTAATGTAAACATGCATGTGTTCGTATTGTTTCATTATCAAGCCCAAGTAGACATCGCTTATATCTCATTTAGCTCGAGTAGTTATCAAACATGATAATAGATTTTACTCTCCACGCGAAAAGTTATGCTTTCACGGAACGCTCAGAAATCATTATAACGCACAAGGCATGTTGACGTTAATCATCAGAGGCATTGCAAGTTCACAAAAATACACATCATTTCACGCAGGGCCCGCGTTCATTTGAACAAACTAGCTAGCGCTGATGAAATTACCTGGAAAAATATTGCATTGTCGCTCAGCTAAGTGCGTTCGATCGATTCTGCTTATTGACATTGTAGTTCAACTCCGGGTATGAATGCGATGTCGATTTCAGTCAACACCAGACGCGTTTCAGTCGTTTTAGCTAACTTAATCAGAGTGAAGGTGCGTTCTGATTGCAATTCAAGCCTAATCCATTTCACACGGACATTGTCGATTACATGGCAGTCGTGCTCAAACAACCGCGGTCATCTTCGCCAATATTTTGATACAGAAAAATGAAATATGAGTTATAATGTCGCGTTTATAACAGATATTGTTTTATTCACGAGCAGATTCCTAACTGCTAGACGATTAGTAGTCGTCGTATTACAACATTACGCGTTCTTATTACAAATCTCTAGAGTATTGTTGAGTATAATGGAGCTCGACGGTTATGTTTTCCACATACATAGAATACAATATCTCTGTAATGTGTGCAACTCACTTGGAGTAATGTTCAATTAGATGCGAACAAGTATGGTGAATAGCTATACATCTGGCAAACTGGATAAAAAATAATGCATTTTATTAAACGGATGTGCTGTTTTCCTAGTGGGCAAACACATAGATGCTACAACCATTTTCATAGGGCGTTACAGCAAACACATTCTACTGCAGTCAATTTCTAATTACACTGTCATAAATGGGAGAAATGTACACGTAATCAAACGCATGCTCATAGCTTGTTTATTTCTATAAATGATTTTCTAGTGATTAACAATGCCATTGTGAAGACTCGTGAAAGGAAAACTGTTTACCTTCCCTGTGTAAAGAATGTAAAACGTTGCTAATTGCTGTTGTATGGTAGTTGCAAATATTGTAATTTTGGAAAACCATCAGATTATATGCAAGACTGGTAATGAACAATTTACAATAGGAACATTATAACAAAATAGTTCTGAGAAGTATTGTGTGTGTGTGTGTGTGTGTGTGAGAGAGAGAGAGAGAGAGAGGGGGAAGGGGGGGAGAGGGATGGAGAGAGAGATGGAGAGAGAGGGATGGAGAGAGAGAGGATAGCGAGAGAGGAGGCGAGAGATGTACTGAGCAAGAGAGAGAGAGAGGGGGAGAGAGAAAAGAGAGGAGATATAGAGATAGATTGATAGATAAATAAATATAGACATAACCATACATACTATGTATAAATAAAGTCCAAACATAGGTAATGCATAATTTGAATGTGTTCATGATACGGGTAATGGACGAGGATATGTAATACTATAGATTGTTTCACATCCAAACCTAAATGCACTTATCCCGTGTACGCTTACTATCAATATTCAACATATTCAATAGTAGACAGGTGTCCTAGATTCATTAGTATAACGTGGTAATGTGATCAGTGTAAAGATGTTATAGATAACGTAGAATTAAATTATTAACTACGTTAGCACAAGAATATTCCATGAAACAAGTGTTGATAAAACATAGACTTTAAATGTATGTATCTATATACATTTATGTATTCATTTGCATTAATAACGTGTTTAAAAACCTGCAGCATACCTGTTATAACTCAATTCCATTGTCATTACAATTTTATTCATTGAAATAACCGTTAATTACCGGATGACAGATCGCGTTGTCAATTTCTCCAGCACTGTCATCAATTTCGTCAGAGGACTGTCGTGAAATCGACATGGAATCAGATTCGTCAGATCTTTCAAACATCTAGAAGCATGTTAGTTCTCACAGATGCGCGGCTTCTGAATACTCTCGCGATGCACGTGTAGTTTGTGAACGATGTGCATTTTGAAAATCTGTGACATTTAACGCTGAAATGCGAACATTAGGAAGAAATGATGGTCAAAGAAGACAGGCAGTGGTCGTGTCCGACGTACACGCGATCCATTAACCTGGCTTCGTGTGCTGTTGGCATTCGTCATCAACGGACAAGAACATACAACATGGTCTACGTTGACTTAAAATCTAGGCTAGTGATGTAATATGTGTGGAGAGAGATAGAGAGAGAGAGAAAGAGAGAGAGAGAGAGAGAGAGATGAGAAAGAGAGAGAGTGAGAGAGAGAGAGGGAGGGAGGGAGGGAGAGAGAGATGGAGAGTGAGAGAGAGAGGGATTGATAAATATAGAGAGGGAGGAGAGAGGGAGAGAGGGGAAGGAGTGAGAGAGAAGATAGAGAGAAGAGAGAGATGGAAAAAGAGATATAGAGATGGAGAGAGTGAGAGAGAGGGGTGATTGAAATACATATAGAGAGAGGGAGGAGAGAGGGATTGATAAATATAGAGAGAGGGAGAAGAGAGGGAGGAGAGAGGGAGGAGAGAGGGAGAGAGGGGAAGTTGGAGTGAGAGAGAAGAGAAAGATGGACAAGAGAGATATAGAGATGGAGAGAGAGTGAGAGAGAGGGGGGATTGAGATACACATAGAGAGGGAGGAGAGAAGGAAAGATATATAGAGAGCGAGAGAGACGCATAGATACAGAGATAACACAGATAAAGAAATATAACATACCATCCCTGCTAGTACTCCAATATTTAAGAAATAAAGTATATAAGGAAAATATTTAATAAACTATAAAAAAAACACACCTCTAATGCCAGTTTTTAAGAGACGATGAAAATTACCAATTTGGTGCCAAACTGAATATTACCCCGTATACCTCTTGAACTGAGTAACCGTATTTAGACTACATACACATGTATGACAGTGCCCTTCCTTCCTGCGAAATGAACAACTGGAACTAGAACACTAATAAATGTGAATAGTTTGATTGTTTCATGTCTTAGAGTCATGGATAGTCGATAATAGATCACGTGTTTTACTGAATAATTACTGTGCGAATTTATAAACACATGACAATGTGTTTACTATTGTAACATGTAATGCGGAATTTTTATAGAGATAGAATTGGGGAAATTAGTTCTCATTGAGCTGATAAAATCGTCTAAAGATAACTCTTGATACTTGAAAACTTGAAACTTCAAGTTTCAAGTTTCAAGTCTAAAGATAACTCAATAGTTCAATGTGACTCGATTAGAATCACAAACAAAAATCTCAATATCTAAGTGTTTATTATATTTGTTTTAATATGCTTGATATTAATGTTTACATAAAATATAAGTCTTGACTGGACGAAATTACATAATTATCTTAGTTCGGCTGTAGCCGGTAAATATAACAATAAATATTAGTTAACGCGAGCAAAACTAGAAGAAAAAAATGTCCATTTGATATTAATATTAAGTTTTAAATTAATTTCATAATTTGTGAGAATAGCTATCAAATAGTCAATAGAATATCAAACTTGGCATACATTATCACAATCTGAACTCTTTCTATCCAAAGGTCGCATACGCCAAGTTTGTTATTACTTAATTAATTATACACGAATCTAAATTATGTTCATCAACTGAAACAAAATACAACAGGATGCGCATAAAAGCTTACTATGATTTTTAGAACATACTTTTATTTGGTGTCAAGTTTTGTGTTCCATTAGCCAACAAGAATTCCCATAAAAATGTCGTGAATTAATACTTTTATTGAGAGTTTCGTTATTATACTCCCATCAAAGTATTGTGAATTAATACTTTTATCGGAATTGTCGTTATTATCCCCATAAAAAACTTACTGAACTAATACCTTTATTGATATTTTCTTTATTTGTTATTCGTTTCTGCAATTTTAATTCTGCATAGTATATTTTATCCCCAATGAAATTTATTTTTAAATAGCTGATCCTTTTTGTATTTCATAATCAGTTAGTTATTCTATAAATGTATATACAGTTATCTCTATATATCAATTACCAATTAGGTTCCAGTATAATTGCCGTATTTTATATTAGTTTATCTTTGGTTAACGAACTAGTATAAAAGAAAGAAAAAAAGAAAAACATATATCTTGACATTTCTCGATGTGATGGTATGCCAACAGCAAGACCGGTCCTACACATTCCCAATAGTTCACGGTTGGGTCACCATTTAATATGTTATTCCAAATAACATCTGTACAACATAAAAACTAAAAAATAAGTCAGAAAATAGCTAAAGCTGCCAATTACACATCGGGTGAATGTGCCATGTGTTACATCCAAGCCCCCAAGGCAAGCAAACATCTCCATATCACATTAGAAACGAGACATATGAATATTCAAATCAGTAACAAACGTCCTAATTTGCTGAATAGTACTGGGAGGGTCGTGGTACGATGTCGTCCTCCCCTTTGGGTTATCCTCCCCCCGTCGGGTCTCCATACATCATCGTCAGACACACTGTTACCTGGGTAGCACTGATATGACAAGCTGATGACAGGTGCCAGTGGAGCCCTCTAGCGGCGATCAATTACATTAACGAGGACACCTTGGGAATGCGGAGTTGAGATACTTTTCGTGAGACTATGTCGGAAATGACCGAAGAAGGACTCGACCTTTCTGACAACCGAAAAATAATAATACAGCTGTGTGCTATTATTAGATCATGGACACAAGTTCCAAAAAACACGATGATCTGTCATGAAAAAATATCGACAGCAAGAACTCGGTGACTAGTAATAGAACGTCTTGGGAACTGGACAATGCAGTGCTTTTGTCAATTACTAAATCTTACAAAACCGCCAATGCAGTAAAATAATACATGTGCTAGTGGAAAGAGCTCCCCAAAATCTGCACGCACTTGAAAACATTTCACCAATTTTCTAATACCGGAAGTTAATATTTAAGCGACAACTGCTATCTGAATTGGATCCTAAGCGAAACGATTTGTTTTATGACGTTTTACGGTATCACTAGTGAGTATAGATGTATACGATGCAAACCAGATGCTTATTTCCGCCTGTCGTATTTCCGCAATATTTCCAGATATTTCAAATCCATTGACGTATGTTCATGGTACATCAGACACTTCTCACACGTTTAGGAAGTCGAGTGATACGGTTGCCGAATTGTTAATTGGTCGTGAAAATAAGCCGAATTACTTCACGAATTCACGCCCGTGACTGCTGCACGTGCTATTGGTTATAACTGTGAATAGTTTCTCTCTACAGGCTATGTACATTTCAAAAATAAATAAATCACACATATCGCGGGTAGTCTAGGCTTGGTTTGATTCGGTCATCAAATGACGTTAAAACCTTAGGGATAATGTTAATGCATCTTAAAATTTACAAGAACATTTTATTTCACTGTTTTAATTAGGACCATAACGAGTTCAGAATTCCAACTTAAATACTATTTTCAGTTAATGTGATTTTTAATTTGTGAAGTACTTATAAGTGGCAGTAGTTGGAAAGTTGTGATCCTTTGACATCAACTTAATTTACTGACATAAAATGAAAATGATTAAACTAAATGAAGACATTTACAATTGTCTTTTCCTTGTGATCACGCATCTGGCATTGGAAAATTACCAACATCAGTTGTTTCCCTTTGGAAATAGTGCTATACACATTGATATATTTTAGTATTAATATTAATATAATGTACAGCTCGCAGATGACCATGTGCCAACACTGTCATCTATTTCTTCACGTTTTACAGTCCAACTTACATAACACAAAATGCACCCAAATAGTTATGATTAATATATATCATTAGTCAAGCACTGATAATACAATGTTGAAACAATTTATATAATCCCAACGCGTGACTAATATGACTGTGAACGAATGTGATCGGAGTATCAACACTAAACTGTATCATTGGCACTGACGTTCGTTACGTTGTACGTTACGCCGTTCGTTCCCAGGCTGCCAGTCGTACGGTCCGTGATTTAACGTCACCGGCCGTCAAAGACAATATACAGATGTATATTAGTCACGTAGATTAACGTATTAATTTGACATTAACTGACATGCAACAGACATCAGCCATGTTAGCCTCGTATTGAACTGTTGCTCGTGGTGAAACCTACTCCGGACAATATAAGAACGTCTACCCTAGGGTCAGCGTTACGTCACTAACACTATTCGTTGACGTTCTCACGCTTAGAAGACAATGGCGTAACAGTGTGCCCATCGCTTTCTCACAGTATTTCGTCAGTAGCACCCGGGTTTACGTGCCTAATTAATGGAGGTAGACTCAGAATGAAGGATTCCGATAGAAAGGGCGGTCTGTTTCAGCTGACTAGATAAAAGCGCTTCTCCAGTAACGGATGAGTTTTAAGGGTGTGTGTACGCTTGGGAGTGGTTGTTATCTTCAGTCAAGTAGCGCCGCTTGGATTTTTAAATTTAAATTTGGAAAATTACGACTATGCGAATTTGTAATTGAAAGATCCTTAAATTTGTTGATTTAAATACGTTTTTTCTTATCATGAAAACTACTCTTTAACAGTTAACGCATTATTAATTAATGCAAAAGATTTACATTAATTCACAAATATTCTTTCAGGTATAAAACCTTGGTCTATTAGTATTAGGTTTATTTGTACGTAGATTCTAAGTTATACCATTTGCAAGAATAACTTTTAGAAGCAATACTAATGTCCTAAAACTTATAATAACAGTTTGAATAGTTTGAAACTCTTGGTATGGATTGACATCGTAGCTTGTTTCAAGTGTAATGTGAACATTTTAAGTAATATTATTCTCCAAAATAAATTCAATTAACGAAAACACGGATTAAAATAAACATATTTCAAATATCTTCCCTAGAAATTCAATATATTAATTTAATCATCTATTTTTAACTGTATTGGAAAGGTTCAAATACAGGATGATTATAAAATGATAATGTCTATATCAATTATCAGAACTATCATGATGACCCTATACGTATTCTACTTACCCAAATAACCTTTAATTCGCAGATTACGTATTGTATCTATGGTTGATGTCATTGATTGTAATTTTGGCAAGATAAGCGTTGTTCAAACAATGCCTCGTATATTAAATCTCTGGAACGAAATGTGTATGCAGTATTGAATCTGATAGCAAGGGAAATATATACAGTAATTGCGCATACCGTATGTTTCATATCACTGATTGCAATTTTGGACAATTAAATGTTTAAGCAATACTATGAATGCAGAGTTTCTCATATGCGTGGTCATATAATACTGAATTTATTAAAGTAGTTGCCACAACTGATATTATGCGGGGCTATGATATTATTGGATCTACATAAAAGAAAGGCATTTACACGTATTGTATTAGATCTGAGAGCAAAAGTACCGCCATACTGTTTATCTGTTTCATGTCACTGATTGCAATTCTGGCCAAATAAATGTTTAAATAATTCCTCTTATTCTACACAGTATTGGATCTACAGAAAATAAAAGCATGTACAGTATTATCTGATAGTAGGGGAAGGACATACTGAGAGAGCGGTGTTGATGTTCTTTGCTTGCTGGTATCATTAATACCTTAGACTGTCCTTAGTCTCAGACTATTAATACCTGTACTACGGCATGTCTGATCAGTAAACAGCGAAATGATACCAGTTAATTACCCGCTTGCTCCTGTGTTCTCTTTATCTAAATCACGATCTCTCACACGATGTTTATAACAGCACTCGCATGCTCAATGGGCGGTTTAATGAAATGCAATTACAATTGTAACATGAATAATTACAACCTATACAAGAATAAATCGTATTCTTTTTTTCATGAAATCAATGTGATTGTCGGACCAAAGTATATAGCTGGAATGGAAGGTCGTGGGGTCGTGGGGTCGTGGGGTCGTGTTTGCTTATGACGATCCCATCCACAGAGGTGCCAATCAAAGATTTCCTATTGTATATTTCAGAATTAACCGTGTCGATATCTTAACGGGATTACGGGAGGCAGTAAGGAGAACATACTGATATTATTCAGTAATATAAACGAGTACTCCTCGGCAGCGCAGAGTCCAAACGGTTAAAAGGTGTGCCCGTCTCGTAAACGTCGTCATACTGCGGTGTCCGGTACATTGGTCACGGGCCAGTGTCCACACAGGTGGCCGGAATTGTCCGGAGGGCCAGGAGTCGGTAGGTGGAGAGTGTCGCGAGGGGTCAAGGCGCGACCTAGCTGACCAGGTGCTTGGGTGCATTTCGGACGTTACGTCAAGGAACACATTGTCAGAGTGGACACTGTTCGGTTAACGTCGCCGGTGCGTAACGGAGGACGGTGGTCAAGGCGGGCATGATGGACAGAAATAGACGTCATGTCGTCAATTTCGGACAGGACCTTTCATATTATTATTATTGAAGGTCATTATGGTCACAGGATGAAACAGGATGTGTCAGCGATTGAGGGGAAGAAGTGTAGTCGGTGCCCGTAATTCGTCAGATTCGTCAGACGCTCGTTAATCTTTGATCTGACTATCAATTAAAGGTCCACTTCACAAGATATTAATGTTTTAAGGTTTTGACGTCTATTGCTTTGTCGATTTAATACATGTTGTATAGTGTTTTTACATCTAATTGACATATACAGGCACACTCCCACGGACAATTAAGGATAATGAGTAAGGATAAAATCGTAGCAATGACGATGTAAAATATATTTAATATATTGCGTATCTCAAAATATTCAACATGTGAAAATTAATTAAAATGAAGCCATTGTGTGATGATCTAATTTAAATCAGAACTTGTTTCGCTCCCTAAACATGCTAATTTTCTTTTGCTGCAACTCCAAATATCTGAGGGTCAGTTTGGGATCTTGTTTTAAAGAAGAGTTAATTTTAATGTAACGACCGCTGCTTTAACAGAAAACAATTATCACCTGCCAAATTAATTAACGATGTAGATTTAAATGAGGTTTGTAAAGATTATGTTTTTGTAATTCATCACCGCATCTGAAATCTTAGATAAGTCATGTATTTGTCTTCGAGTGACACCACGTCCAAAGTAGAGAGACGTTCGTGTTTAAAGAAATGCTGGACATTATCAATCAAGATTTGCACGTGTTGAAACGGACCGTTGAAAGACTTAACACAAGGCCAAGTGAGCCTGAACTGTGATTAAAGAAATCGAAATAAATGATGGCCCGGGAAGCCGATAATCAATTTAGGGACTGAGGGATGTCGGAGAAGGGTTATTATGAGTCTGCTAATGTAAACATCGCAATTAGCACTCAATTTCTTGGTTTTAGACGTGGATTTCCCGTTTCGTGGTCCCTCGGTGAAATTGACATGTCTGAAAACGACATGCTATAGAGGGCGTCAATTTCATCCGTTGATAAGCCGGCATCCTTTCAACATCCGTTTTAATTTTGGGAAGATTACCCCCGACAGATCTCGAGAAATAACGGGGGACGAGATTTCTATCGACTGATCGGTACATTCTAAGTTCGAATCTAAATCGACTCGCGACACGGCGCTGAGACAGATCGTGTCTTAGACGAGTAATTTATTACGGTAATTTAGATCAGGTAACTATACTGCCGGAAATTTCATTCCGACTTTTACTAAATACCACTCCAGTGTCCATTATGGAAAGAGGAAATCTCGCGAGATTGCACAGAAAACAGCGTGATTAATGAACGAGACGATCCAAATACCAGTTCGCTGTGAGGAACTCTGGAAAAGAGCCATCCGGCTTTGAAACCGAGTCCTCTCGTAAATCTTGTGTTCTGATTTGCACATCTGAGGGGAAAGAATGGAATATTTAGAATATTTGCTTTAATTAGCCGTACACTCAGATTGTGAAAATATACCTTTCCGATAAGCGGTCCCTTCAGAAGAGGAGCCGATCTCAAGGGGAATGAAAATAACCCGCTCTTAAAGGGGCAACCTGTTCCAAACATGGCGTTTATGTACACCAGATTGCACGTGATGTAATTTAATAATTATTAGACGTCGCTATTTGTTTTGTCAGACCGGTTAGCGCTTTACGCCGGCTAACATATCCGGACTTGATATTTTCTTTAGCTAAACATCGTTACCTCGTGTCTTCTATTCAAGGAAACAAGAGAACCCTCGCGAACATGGAACGCGTTGCCGGATCGGCAATCTCCGCTGATCCATCAACCTCTTCACGAATTAGTCCGAACCAGTCGGCTATAAAAGTGTCGAGGTCGAGGGTCAAGTCAGTAGGGTCAGAGGTCATTCAAGTAGGGTCCGTCTCGCCTGGCATTTATTTCAATTATAGGGGGCGTTTCGTGACGCGAGCTCGTAAACACGTTTTAAAGATGCATCTTCGTCTAGATGGAGGATATAGTTTAGACCGTCCTTCATATACACAGCAATAAAATAGTATATAATAAATAACTCAATATACGTAAACATCAAGCATGACCGTACGGTTGACCATAATGTACCATACCATAATTTGAATTGTTCGTTTACTTTGCTCTTGCAAAATAAACATGACCACTGGTATTCAGAAGTATTTAATATAAATTATCTAAACATGTGTATGTAGCGAGGTATGTGTTGTTCGCCTCAAACATAATACATGTTGATAATTTTTTTAAAATCAATCGATTATTTTTAAAAGAATACAAATGCATCGACAAAGGGATGTGGAAAACAAATATCTGGTAGCACATGTTTATGGTACGTTGTAACTTACTACAACTAGGCGTAAATGATTCTATGTATAATTTGTCATGTTTTTTGTTTTGTTTTCAAGGAAAGCCTATATGACACTAACACTAAAAACTGAGACCGATGTTAAAGCAGAACATGATATTTGCCATAATTTACCATAATTAATAACCAAAGAGCTAAAATAAAACATATATAAATATATATATATATATATCAGAATTTACGTCGCATCATTCACAAATACTTCCTTACTTATAAAACTATCATTCTAAAACTTTTAAGTTCTTCAGAAATGCAACCGGATATTAATAAACTAACCCTTTTGGATATAAGTCCTAAAACTTTTCAAAATACAATTAATGTAAAGGTATACGCCCAGATAAAACAGCTCCTCTGCCAGACTGGGCGTGTTTAGGCAGTAAAGAGTTAATACGGAAACTCTATCAAATATAATTAGGTTATTAGGCTATCATTATATGTAGATAAACGCCGTTGCTCGTTACGGAAGCCACGCCCACCTCAGATCTACAGCTGACTCCGTCAGTCGAATTTCGTGTTCATGAACATCGAAGCGTGAAAGTTTAGAATTAGTTCCGTTTTTTCCCCTGGCTTTCAAAACTGTCATGGTAGGCTATATGTTACGAGTTGTTATCCTGAAAATGTCAACATAATTAATTGGGGGGGGGGGGGGATATTTTTCAGAAATTTCTTAGGTTTGTGGTTGAAGTATTATAAGCATTGACTTGATAAATGTAGTCATATATCATGAAGCTGGATAAAGTTAATTTACTTCGAGATGAAATAAGATATTACATTAAAATGTCGTATCTATATAGATAGAATATTGTATCTATAATCCACAGAGAGTGTGTGTGTGTGTGGGGGGGGGGCGGTAAAGGAAGAGAGGGAGATGAAGAGAGCGAGAGAGAGGGGGGAGGGGGGGGGGGAAAAACACTATTACCTATGGCATTCAGGCAACTTACTATGTACAAACGAACTCCAAAAGTACGTTGCAGATAATCGTATAATTTAGTAATTGGGGTTTAAAGCCGCTTTCAAGATTCTGTCACAGGCCTATATCACGACTTGCCAGTTTATGGCAGATCGTCGCAAATGGGTGAAAGATTCCCGCAGCGACGTTAAACTCCATAATCACTCACTCACTCAGTTTATGGCAGGAGAAAACCTGCATCATTATTAACATCCACGAAATTAAACCATTTTGTTTGGAAAATACTTCCTTAAAAAACATTAGAGAATTAAAGTGAGCAATCTTCGGTATCATCCGAATGACAAAATGTGCAGACACTTTACGCTTGGCAGTTGAGAATATAGACATTGTATATATAACATCAAAGCCCACGTGTATGTCAGTGTGGATGGATAACCGCGCAGATAGTAAATCCAGTATACGTTTTCTTTGTTTAATTTTGCCATTATCATTCTGTAATAAACATGCATTGCGTGTCTATCCCTTTGATATATCTACAGTATCTGCTTTGAAGACATTGCAGGGATTGATGCAAATCATATCAATAGTAATGTGGGCGTACCTATAGCATGGTGATTGTCTACAATCTCCGCCCCACTCATATGTCTAAACCTAAACTGCGGCACTATTATCAAAGCAAAACCACATTTTGCTTAGCTCATCCAGTATCCAGTTTTTAGCGGTACTCAGAACGAGGTCAGCGGAACAAGCGTCCCAACGTTTCCGATAATTGATATAAATTGGGATCGTTCTGCGAATAATGACTGCTCCCTTGCTTTATGACGTTGCGTGTGCATCTTTAGTGTCTCAAGACACTGACTCGGCTTTTGATCTGACTACTGTAGTTAGTTGTGTATAACGAGGTATTTTAGGATTAGATAGATCGTCTATTTAACCTCCGGCTAAGCTTTTGAAGCTCAGTTCAACACTTGATAAAAGTTTATATCAGTTAAACACACGCACCATGCTGAGTGATAATTGTCACAGTCTGATAATTAAGTGCACGTGGACACTGACCGTCGCGTGGCTAATGATAAACGATGGTCATTTAAAGAGGCCAGCCTTACAATAGTTCTCTGCCCGAAGCGGAAAGATGGCGGACGATAAAGATTAACTGGCCGCCATTTTGGCGGAATCAAAGAACGGTAACTCTATACCAATCTGGTTCGTGTTATATGTGACAGAAATTAATCCTGTTATCTGTTGATAACGTTAGAAGCTTATAATACTTGATAACTTGGAGATTAGGGATAACATAAGCTCTACGTTGACACTTAGTGATGGGACAGAATGGCCGGTAATTGGCTAGTCACTAAAACCAGAAGGAAAACTAAAGATGAGCTGAGATTTAAAAAACTCAGTCTGGCACCGAGATTACGACATTATTTTTTAAAATACGATTGCATGCTCAACTCAAAGTTTTGTTCACAAATCTGCATACAAAATTTGAGCTTGAGCATGAAATCGTACTCAAAATGTTTCGTAATCTCCGGGAAATTATGTCTTCGTTGAAAGATAAAAAGAAAACGTTTACAATTGAACGTGGTCTGGTACATACATATGTTCTATCGAAATCTGTCTAGACTACATGCATTTACAAGCGTAATTAGTAAACCATAAATAGATGGAGGTATTTTAAAATAAGTTAGTCGGTATCACACCCTGTTCTCACCCAAATCCTCCTATCAAAAATATCCCCAGACCAGATAAGCAAGTCTGCATTACTGGAGAACAAGAGGGGAAGGCATTTCAGCTGCTCCCTATATCAAATAATACTTTATATTTAAATTATTTACTTTCACCCTCTGAGACTATGAATAGTCGAAATACCAGATACCCATATTTCAACCGTACACATCGTAGCCACTGATTATCACCATTCGAGAAAACATAGATATTTTTATTTCCAATTCCCTTACTTACTATCACGAATTTCAATGGGTTTTTTTTGGTTTTTTTTTGTTTGTTTGTTTGTTGTTGCTCAAAGCCGTGTCCAACGATGTGCCAGGTAATGGAGATGTTAAAACACCCTCTCAAACATCCATATCAAACATAATGGAAGAACAACACCGCCTCTACGCTCGGCATTGATTTCCGTATTGTAAATATTGGAGCTGATAATAACTAGGTTGACTTTCAATCAGTAGTTCAGTAATCACATTCGCAGTGGGGCGCGTGAAGATGTCATCTAATAACGCCGTGACCACTGATACAACAATACTAAACATGACAAAGGTATAGCTTTTCCAACTGTTCAAGAAATCCAAAACGGCGAGCTGTAGGATTACGTGGATAGGAGCAGTCACTACAAAGATTTTATTTTTGATATTGGACAATAAATATTGAAATAACTGTAAATCAAATAACTGCTATCTAACCATCAGTGTATGTGGGTATACAGCATAACTGTCTTCAGTTGTAGAAATTGACGGTAGCGACAGTTTAATGTTAGTTAGTTAGTTAGTTTGGTGTTTTTATAGGAGCCGCTGATTTCGGCAGACTGGTGAGTTTAATGTTCTTCTAGTTGAATTTAAAGTCTGCGTACAGCGAAGCTGATATAGCAGACGGGGGTATTTAGTTTTTTTTTTTTGTTGTTGTTGTTTTTTTATTGGGGTTTTAAGTCGCTTTCAAGATTCTTTCACTTATATGACGACTTGTCAGTTTAGGGCAGGAGGAAACCCGCA
>JAUTBT010050688.1:0-15924 GCA_032361225.1 Lepetodrilus schrolli | reverse complement strand
ATATGACACAGATTTTTGTATTATATGGTCTCATTATTAATGTAATATGTATATATGCAGGTATATGGCATTAATTACTTATATTTAAAAATTGCAGGACATGGTTAATAACATCTGATAGCCATAACAAATAGTATAATATAACTGTCTTCGCGAGTATTCAAGGCTTTGCCTTAGGTCATATTAGTGTATTTAAATGTAAGCATACACGCATACATAGCTGTGCCTTTAAAGTTCCGTTTCAAGAGTGGATTTCCTGAAGATAAAAATAGATCTTGTGACCCGTTTGGATGTTTGATAACAACTTCCGGCGAGGTGCGAAATATCACCTGACTACTTTCCTTTCTAACTGGTACTGTACGCTTTATCTTCTCTGTCATATATCATATTTTGATATTTCCTATTGCAGCTTTTATGAATAGCGTTATGGTTTCTGTAAAAGAACAAGATTAGATGAGTTTTCCGCTATAAACAGAAGCCCCATTGACTGCTTCCTGTTAGTGTTATTAGATGGTTATCAACAGTTACGGATAGACGAGGTCCTCGGTTTTCGTGTAGCGACTAACTTTCCAACCTGTCAGAATGTTATCGTAATGTTTGTAACCCACGTTAATGTCGATTAGTTCATTGTGTAACCGTTTCGGGTATGATATGACGTGTGTGTCATGTTATGACATGCAATGATATCCACGACATTTGTATAACACAATTTTTTTAACGATACTGACTTAACGACATGGCGAAAAATACATGTACAACTCGAACTGACGTGTGTCTGTTGATAGAAATCTAAGATCGAAGCCGGATGTCACTCCGGATTCGAACTCGAGTTTCGAACTGGATTGTGAGTCCAACACTCTACCAAAGGGGTTGGTCCTGTTTATGGCCAGGTAGTGATAATGCTTCGCTATACTCACATCACCGGCCATAATCCTCCTATGAAGGCTATGGGAGTAAAGTGCATCGCAAACTCTGGCTGCAGACAACCCGACACCAAATTTCAAAATTCTCCTCGAAATGCACATGTCATAAATCAAAATGGACATCCGTAGATAGATAAGACATCGCTTTGTTTGAATCCGCCGTCATGTTTTACGTACCTTATTGGAATAATTCAATAGCACCTTTCAAACTCGTTTTATCCATTGTATCTTATGCAGATGTTGGCGCATGCATATTCATTAATGTAGGTTGATGTGAAAAGTTGAAGTCTAAAACAAAGTAGTTTAAACATTGTCACCGAGATTGCGGCCGGAAATGTTTATTACAGTTTAATCTGTTTTGTTTTAGACTGCTCTCATTATACCACGATAAATCCGTAAAATAAAATTTTCCGATAATAGGTGTCGTTCGAAAACTGGTAACCGGTCGATATCATAATGTGATCTTAGTAAAAATAATAGAAGTCTGCACCACGATCGTTCTCTTCTTGTTTCAGCTATCCCACAATGCACCATGCCATCTACGGACGTCGCCAACTGCTCTATCTGCATGGATCCTTTCATTACACCGACTGCGTGCATCCCGTGCGGTCACGTGTTCTGCCGTGTGTGTATCAGCCAATGGCATTCTCTGAACGGTCCCCGCCATAATCTCTGTCCGCAGTGTCGAGCCTTCATCTCTACAATCCAGAACGTGCCAAACCAGAATGTGCCAAACCAGGGTCAGTTCATTTTTAACAGTCGATATCTAGCTGAGATTGGAGTTATGCCAAAAAGAAATAGTACTATCCCGAGTGAAAAGTTTTTATCTTAGTAATTAGTTATCAGGAAAATGTGTTTTATATCAAATCACTTAATAATAATAATAATAAAATAATAATAATAATGGCCATTTATAATGCACCAAATCCACCCCGTAAGGCATGCTCAAAGTGCCACATTATTATCTATGGTCAGTGGATTAGTGTGCACTCACTGTTCATTCTCAACTCCTTGGGAAGTATATTCTTCCATTACTTCAGGAATTAAATAAGAATAGGTGTATTATAGCATGTAGAGTGGTATGTAGCCGGAAAGAAATGCACACTGATTGAAACTGACAGTAACGAGTCATTGTAGCAGCTATATTTATATGTATACACGTTTTTGGTGATCTTTAGTAGGGGAATTCCATCATCCATTGCACCCTTCTGCAATAGATAAAAACCGATCATCAAAATCTGTGAGGTTGTGCTTTTAAATGAATACTAATTGTATTTCAGAGCTGGACAGGTCTATCAGAGCAAGACTTCGACTGCCAAAAGTTAACCCTTTACAGGCTGTGCGGCAGCTGAGGAGATCTATCGGTGGTTAATTGTCCTTAAATCTATCAGTATTGGAATATAATATTAGTTATCAGCGTGATATACAGGTGTACAAGTTTTTACAAGCTGAAATTTCTCGTATACCCCCCGAGACCAAAAGTAATTCTACATACTTTTGAGAAAGCAAACTTGTGAATATTCATGCCGAATGCCTTTCTAACGTACGAGTTGAGGTCGGTCGCAATGACATCAAAGTCATTTATGAGGTCCACAACTTTTTACTAGGGTCAAACCCGGGTTTATGGCACACCTCAACCAATCAAATCGCTAGAATCATCGCATATTTTGGATAAATAGTGTTAATTGCATAGTTTACAGGGCCACGATTGGGAAGGTCAGTATATCAAACTACAAAACAATGTATTCTGACTTTTAAATCCTGCAGCTATATCTATGATGTTCTATTAATAGGCAAGCAAGCTGCGTGAAACATTACTTTTGGCTACAATATTTGTAGCTTGCAATCATAATATCTACCAGTGTAACAGTAAATGCCTTTCCTGCAACAGACATTTGTAGTAGGTACTTTACATATTTGCAGCTGCAACCATAAATAGTGATTCAGATTTTTTTTAACAACCAAGCCCTGGTCATATTTAATGTGTGTTTTTCTTTGCAATGCAAAGAATAAGTATGTGCGTTAGAAATACATTTGACATGAATATTCGCAAGTTCGCTTTCATAAAAGTATGTAGATCTATTACGATTTCGGATAAATTCGTTACCAGCGTGATTTCCGGGGCATTCAGGTTTTAAAGAGATGTTAAATAATAATGCACTAGTACGTTTTTCTTAAAGACTAATGAAAATCTTCTGATGTTTCATCATATCATAAATTTAACACATTCTAATTATCGGACGTTTGTTTTAGATTCACTGTGTCAGTCGTGGTCCGAGCTTGACCCGCAGGTCAAAGGTCTCTCCGTGGTCCTTGTGGTCCTGCTGCTGTCCTTCATTATCGGCGACCTCCGGACGCCGAAAGGACTTTTCAACAACTGCATCTTCCCTGTTCTGAGACTGTGCGTGAACATCATCCACGACGTCCTGTGTGTTGTTCTACTGCTGATCTGCCGCCCACTTGTGTGTCTCGGACAGTGCGTCCTGGAAGTGCTCATTGCATTATGGGATATCGCCATAGGTCTCGGGATCTCAGCGGCAGCCATCTTGTGCAACCTCGTTCTTATTCCCGCCGTTTTGATCGGAGCCGTTTTCGATTGGACTACAATTCTGGCGATTTTCCTTTCGGAAATAATTGTTTCGTTGATCCGTATGGTTTTCATCTGCTGTCTGATTGTAGTGTCAGTGTGTTTCGTCAAGATGACGGAACAACAGAGGACGCAGTATTTTCTCTACTTTGTGGCGACTCTGCAACAAATCCGAGAACGATACTGCGAACGTTTGAACAGATTGCATGAAGACCACCCTGAGGAATGATTTATGTTTGCATATAATTATGTGATTATTTTACACAGAAGTATTTCTTTCATTGAGCGTGTGATATTTTTGATTGGCAGCATTGAACATATGTAATTATATTTAATATATTAAATTATATGCTGTTATCATATATTTATATGCTTTGATATGTAATGAGTTATCATATGTACAGAATGAGTAAGATTGAGTTCCCATGGGCAAATTGGAACCTCATTCACCAATCCATCCATTTATGTATGTTCGTGTATTTTGAGTAAGGCCATAATTATTTATAATTTGATTCCTCAGTTTATGGATCTGCTGACAAGATTTTTGCCACTTTTGAAAATATAAATAAAATGTTTTTATTATACTCCGCTTACAGTGTACTAATCTAGAAAATTATTATAATAAATGGTGATGGAAAAAGTCGTTTGAATGAAATGAACATGAACAAAGCCCATTGGGAAATGGTTGACACAAAGTCGAAGCCTATTTGATTTGTCACTGGTAAATATGTATAACAAAAGTCTACCATACATAACAGTTACTGCTATTGGCAAGAACATAAATATACATTCAAATCAGAACAATTTATGAATTATGTGTACTTGTGTTCATAACATTGTTGACAATTTAGTCAATTATATTAATAAAATATATTTATTTTGTCAACCAACCATTCATAATCTCCAATTATTATTATTATGGTGGACCCGACCAACTGGCCAAAATATCAAATTATATTTATTTTTATCTTCAACCGCCCAAGCCAATATTCCCACGGAAAATTCTGTAAACCTGGGAATCAAATAACTATGTCCTAATTATTATATGTTTATTACGACTGATAGCACAGTATCATCATATATGTTTATTGTGATTGTAACATTGAGTTGGTTTGACTGTAGTCCTTGTCACATTGAGTTGGTTTGACTGTAGTCCTTGTCACATTGAGTTGGTTTGACTAAAAAGTAATGTATGTAAATTTTTTATTTAAAACAAAAACATAATCAAATTAAAATAATATAAAGGAGACATGCTACCAGTTTAGGTCAGCCTCGCCTCGCAATCGAATATATAACAAGGGGAGACACTTGATGGTCCCTCAACACTCCACTGAAAACTTTAATGTGCATATCTATTTTATTGTCAAGCTCTGTAGTTGTCTTAATTGTACCATAAATACCTCTGAAATAAATCATACTCTGATAACCATGAACGAAGTTATTGAAATTTCCAAAAAAATGCAATAAATCATCCTAGTTGTGTAGACGGAAGTTCAAGGACTCAATGCACGTTATCTCTTCTGGTTTGTTAAAATTATAAATACATGTTATTATGTGATCATGACTCAGGAATGTTGGGATTGAAACCAGATTGAGTAATTAATGTACATGATTAATACGTAAGTTAATTTAATACAATTTGGCAATAGCTATGCTTAGTGGAATGGGTTGAACATAGAGTTACCGAACATGATTTTTGGTGATTGCATACCGCTACTAATTATTGACTACACGCACGGTAGGATTACAACGTTTATTGAAAGTTCAACATGTATTCAACATGAAACATTTGATTTCAATTATTATTTTACACGGCTATTGTGCACATTCTTCAAACGTAATTCTTAAAATGTAAATTACATTGTTACTTTAAATAAGACGGAATATTTGTTTCAAACGTTGCGCTTGATAGGCCGCATCGTATGCACTATTTCAGTGTCATTTAAGGGCTGTAGTTACACACTCTGTCATACCAGAGAAAGGTGGCAGTAGACGGATGAGTATATGCAGTGACAGATTGTCAACATTAATAATAGCGAAGGCTGTAAAGCTTCACGGCTTTATCATCTTCTGCGGACTACTATCTGTAAGCGACACTACGAAAATATTTCTGTTATTTAAAATCTCACATATAATGAAAAACGCAGTCAACTAACACAAATACTACATTTTAAACAGAGTAGCAACTGCATATTTTCAACAGCTAGAAAATTACATCGAGACTCCGGGATAGGGAGATGTCAAACCTGCTTATTTTATGAAGAAAAGCGATGATTAATGATCATGATTTGAACATCTCGTCAGGAACATTATGGATGTTTTACAGAGCCACAAGTACATTTATGTTCACTCTGAACCTTTATCGAGAAGGTGCTATCTAAGAAACAGTATGCGAAATGCACGGATAATGGCTAAAGTAAACGAAGCTTTGAAAATCAAAAGCTCAAAAATGGTATTCGTATCGTTGAAAGCCAAAACACTGAAATATGGTAATTAACTACATATTAATTAGTAATTCACCGATACCAATAGTTACAGAGCACAATCATGCAGTATTGAATCTTACAATGTATTATGTATCTACTTCGTAAATGACTTCAATTTACGAACGAGACAAATCTAAGTTTATTTAGTGGATGTGCTTGCGTATATGTGTCTGTCGATTACTATGATGCCACCATGACATACCGTAAGTCAAGTTCTGTGTGTGATCGTGCTAACATTGCTGAGGTGCGTCGTGATGCGACCAGTCCAAATTTGGCTGGTTGATGTCCTACCATAGGACGTGTCTCTTACGCCTGTGATGTTATCATAATGATGTTACCATAGTTTAATGTTATCATGATATGCTATCAAGAGGTAGGCAAGAGGTATGCACCTTGTTGTAGTGGTACAATTTCGTACGTGTTGCATGTTGAGGTTCCAACAACTATGCATGAAAAGAAACATCATCTGGAGGTCAGTCTATACTCACAATATGCCATTCGATGCCATGTACAAACTGATTGCTATTTAAGTTGCAATGGCAATATAAACACGACCTAACATTTGCAGTCCCAAAGAATTCTATTTTCAATGAGCACAGGTTACGGTAAATCGCACCCACGTTATATCCCCAGCCCGTGTCTACGCCACACCTAAATTCTATCCCTGTTAAGAAACGCATGGCAGATACATAAAAAAGGATAGTAAGTTACTTTCGGGAAATCTTCAATGTTTAAAGGATCTACCTAATTCAAGAACGATTTACAGCAGATACGGTAGCCGTATGACAGATGATCTATATTAGCTGAAGCGTCAGCTCAATTAAGGAGTAATCCTATCTGGAAACCTTCATAATCCTATAGTCGTCATGGGTTTCGCGGTCCCTCAGACATCCCAAACTAGCACTCGCTTCTTTTGTGACAACAATTGGGAACCCTTGTAGCCTCAGTGTCTGTCACGTCTCCCTCCAACCGACAGCACATGTTCAAATCCATTTAACTGATCGATCGCGGCCCACAGGATTGAGTGATTTGTATTAACCCCTGAATCGACTTTGAGATCAACGGTTCCGGCCGACTCATTGATGATTTCAAACTCTAAAGCTAAATACGCTCGTATGTCATGGGAGTCCAATATGAGACTCCACCAAACACTCTTCGGTGGTACGCTTTGATTGAAAGGAATAATCCCCCCCCCCCCAATCATAAAACTCGAACCTTTTTTCTCAATGGGATGAATCATCTGAACAGCATTAAGATAAAATGTGTCGCTATAATTATTTTTTCATTTCAAATAATTTTATTAATGTGACGTATCTTCTTAGCTCTCAGCAGGTATTACCTGACATAACCAAGATTTACAATACCATAACTGCTAGTGTATCTCATTGCATAATCTTTCCTTAAGTTAATTCGTTCGTGTGAATGAAATGCCACGAAAGCAATTTTGAGAGAATTATTTGACCAAGGCAAAGAAAAACCGTTAATGGTTAAGCTTTGTAAACGTTTCAAGGGGTAATTTCAATGCAAGTGGTATGAACCCTTTCAATACTGTGCTTCAACACAGGATCAATTATCCCATGTCTTGGCAGAGTAATGGATGAAAATGTCGACGTCTCGGCCAGTTGTAAATTTTTAAGAGAACAGTCTTCAGAGACTGTGTTTGACTAGCGCAAAGAAAAAACTTTCTATCTGTCGATTTCTGTAATCGGAATCATCGCATTTGTGCTGCTCCCATCCTCTCGCGATAGTTGGCGAGAGTTGGACTAAGCGCCGACTAGAGACTCCGCTCTCGCGGAGCACGAGCTAGCGTCTATTCATTCAACCTCAATACCTTCTAATTCCACCAATTAGCTCAAAGTTACTGTAGATGAAGAACACTTCCCACGCATGCGCATTTCAATGCTTATATCTTTGATGTTTGGACCGGACTGCTTATTTTTGCTTCTAAAAGGTAGGTTTTTAAATACCGGTGTTTCTCTTGTCTTAAGTAATCAATATGTTTTTTAGAAACATACGAATACCGATGTGATGAAAGGATGGAATACAATTCTCAACAACCTTAGCAAAGTGCTTGAGGATTATGAGCATCAATATCTTACATTTTTGTATTTAGTGATGCTACAGTTCAATCGAATTTCCTAAGAGTAACGTATTATTTCTAGATAAAGAAATGCTGTATTAGCTAAGAAATTGGCATGTCCCACTCTGTCGTGTTTTGGAAAGAAAGCGTTGTCACAACTGCGCACTAGAGCTCGGATTATTCATAAACAAGATTTTCTATGTTAAGTCGCTACAAGTATTTCTTTGATTGGTTGTTGTTTATATTTGATATTAAAACAGGGTGGGATTTACATTGTAGTGTAGTTCTTCGTGATCGTCAACATAAGCATTTCAAATTAAACAATATGAGCTTATTTAAAGTTTATTATGAATACGAAACCTTGTGATAATATAATACTAAGTGCGAAACAAACGATACGATACATCGTCATTTTATCACAACTTTATCATTGCACTGCTAATGATGTATTTAATATCGTGTGATTCCAGTCATTTAAGTGACCGTTGATGAATGAACGGAATATCGCCTATAATGATAGCCGTTCACTGTACATTATACGATTTTGAAGTAATGCAAGACATTTTGTTGGTTCCCAACTGCATGTATATAGTCATTAGTTCTATATGCACCTAAAATAATCTGAATTCATGATTCTAACTTTTCAAAATGTTGTCGATAGTTAACATATTTTGGTAATGATGTACCATTCCTTACAATCTTTTACAGTTTATTATACACAACACGATATGTAGTATTTCCCACATCCAATTATGCGTTATATATATATATATATATATATATATATATATATATTACGAGAGAGAGAGAGAGAGAGAGAGAGAGCGCGTGTGTGTATGTGCGTGCACGGGTTTAAGTGGAAGTTATCAATTCTGCAACAAACGTATTTCCGGCGGCATTACAATCGGTAGTTGGAGCCGAGAATTTCACGCTGTGTTACGTATGCAACTTGCCAAAACAATACATGGTGTTAACAGATGTGGGAGAAAGACAAGCGTTACAAAGTCGGTTTGATAATTTAAATACTTGATGCGTTTCCATTGTTTGGAGACATGCTATTATCATTACAGTCCGTCTAGAACAAAGTAGGCGATACGCTTTATTTTCGTCGCACTCAAATGTACCTTCTTATTATCGCTGTCATATCGTCTAGTACATGACGAGCTAATACCACTTCATGTATGTGTAATATAGTAATATACTACGATCTAGATATACTAAATATAACCGTTTTACAGTATATTTGAGGGTACATTAGTGCACGGTATTAGTACATAGCTGTGTAGAAATGGGTATCTCGTCATAATTATGCAGTTACACGGTTAACCCATTACTCGAGCAAACCATTAAAGGCTATGTATTTATTATTTCTAAACTCTGGCTCTGGCATGTTTTATGATATACTCATCTGTTTCCTGTATCAATAGTTATGTTTATCCACACTCCTGTGGACTAAAGTTTCATCCATTCAAAGGGTTCGATCATGTTACACATGATCTGAAAATACATCAACATATACACATGGATTGAAAAGCTGTCTAAATAATACTACTTGGCCAAAATAAACGAGGCGATTCTCGTCAACATTTCACATTTTCTCGGGGTATTTTTACTCACTCGTTCTCCGTCACTTCCGGGACTAACGGTGCAAAGTGTAAGCATTGTCTTTCGTCGCCGAGAATCTGACCAAATCAATACATTATCATCAATTAAATGTTCATATCTCCGTTTCGCTACTTAGACTTACTCGGATAAGTATCGTGAATGGCTCTGTGAGCAGACAAAACGCATCAGACACTTTCTCCCAGGTTTGTGTTATCGGCTCCTGTCGGTCGATCACTCCGAATTCGGAGATGCCATTTCATACTAATTTTGTTATATAAAAGGAGGCAAAGAGTGCACTAAAATACAGGCTGAGTTCGCCGTTTCACAGAGTCGGAATTTGAGTCATGAGAGGGAGGGGGGGGGGGGTAGGGGGTGCATGGGTGCTTCTCGCGAGCACACTGGACACAACGTTATATAGCCACAGACAATGCTGGACACAGTATGTGGAATATGGGCAGAGGCCACAGATTGCAATTGGCCAGAGGCAGCATCCGGTAGCTATATATTTCGTCTTATAAGCTATAGCGCCATCTATCAACAACATTACTCAGGGCAACTGCATTTAGATGTTGGTGAGATAAGACCTTAATTACTTATATATGAGTATGCTGCTCCATTGGTATACATACATGTACTGTAGGGTTTTGTGTGTTTCTAAATGAAGAGCTAGCCACACACACACACACACACACACACACACACACTCTCTATCTCACATACACATGGTACTACACGCACGCACACACGCGCGCCCGCAGACAACAAGGGAGAAAATATGTATAACTATTTGCACAAACATTCACAATGAGGTACATTGTACATATATTTAGTTTTTATCCTAACGCACTTAGGCTTAGTATATACTAACGCACTTAGTCCTAGTATATACTAACGCACTTAGTGCTAGTATATAATAACGCACTTAGTCCTAGTATATACTAACGCACTTAGTCCTAGTATATACTAACGCATTTAGGCCTAGTATATATTAACGCACTGCCACTTAGTCCTTGTATATACTAACGCACTTAGTGCTAGTATATACTAACGCACTTAATCCTAGTATATACTAACGCACTTAGTGCTAGTGTTTGATTCTGACGTCAACAACGTTGGCATCCGAGATACATAAGAGTATCTGTTAAGGGGATATCGCTTTCAGTGTTGACTATTCTACCACTGTGATGACACCTAACATTTTATAACACGACTTAGAACTGCTGACCATAGACTGGCAATTGAAACGGGTCGGTGGCTTAACATTAATAGATAATTTGTACATTATGCAACCTTACGTATTAATGAAACTAGATAATGTAATTACCAGAGGATAGTACTTACAGGACATAATGCAAACAACGCTTTCGACAGTATGGTGTTTTCAGTAATAAGGGGGTAATTAAATATAATTCTCTAAGAGTTTGGAGTGCTGGACAACACAATAAAAAAAATGATACTCCTCCTATTTTAGCTTTACATAAATTTCTATTGATAGTCTATGATTACATGTTATAAATTTGGAGAGCATAATACATAGGTAATAAGGTAACGACAATAAATAATGTTCTAGTAATGGTTTTGGTTTATATAATTTGTAATAATTTCCTTTAGGGGAGTTTTCCATTTTCTCTCCCCATCCTTGCCTAAAGTAGTCTACGAGTATTCTACCTACAGTGGTCTTCACAAAGTTTACACTTGGCAGTGATTGCTGCATCCACACATAGTTTAATCCGCATTCCTGTAAAACAGATTTTACCGAGTTTACTAGTACAAAATTATAGGTATCATTACTATTTTGTAGATGTAACATGGTACAATACATAATATCTGATAGTTTATTGCAGTATTTTGATGACAGTAGGCCTGCCCCAAAAGATACCATTCTGCATTTAATGGCTACATACAACGGGTACCTACCGAGTTCGCCTTACACCATGAAGTCAGGCGTTGTAAGCTTTAACTTTAACATGCATTTACAGAATTTGAGATGGATACGCTCAAAGAGTATATTATTTTCAAAACCCCAAACCTCAAGACCCATAAAGCAGAATTGGTTTTACCATAAGAGTTTCAATTTGCAACCAATGCGAATATTAATAGAATTACTTTTTCTGTAAATTGCAAACATGGCTCTTGAGGCTTGTTCACATACTCGTTTTGGGGCTTTTATAAAACGCCCCGTGTTTGTAAACAAGATACCTAGATATACATATTCTTTAACAACCTCAATTCTAGTTCCAAGTACCGGTAGTTTAAAAACAGTAGTTGAATAATATAATTTTTCATTATGCCGTCCATCATTGAATGATATACGTTACACATTTCTACCAAAGTACTTTTGTTCAAATCCAACCTTACATAAATAATATATATATATATATATATATATTATAATGCTGAAGATAGCCAAATACTTATAACGACAAGCTTCGAGAAAAGTCATTGTTTATAATATTATGTATTCTTGTATTTTCTCTATATCATGAACTGTGATTAATGAGAATAAAACATCGGTCGGTCTGTCTATAATTTCACAGTTATTTGCACATTAGAAATTCAATCATTGATCTATTAAATCCATGTTTTCAAAACAAAAATAACAAAAACAAAACAAAACAAAACAAAACAAAACAAAACTAGCAAGTTACAACCATTTGTGGTATGTATATACTATTTTAAAATACGTTCATTGAAGTAGAGTGAAATGCTGACTTATCTTAACTTCCTGCTTAGAAACGAAAAGACAAACAGTTATTGACCTATGGTAATTTAATACCCTTGGTGAAGATCTATTGTGGTTGTAACATAATGGTTCCTGCGTCTTTTACCTTTATAGATTGGGAAAAGGCGTGAATGGAATCGATTGGTTGGCTCTAATGTCACCGATAATGAAAACTTTGATAGAGTTGGGTAATTGCTCAATACCAGAACTGATCATCAAATCCCAGACTTGCGCATGCTCATATTATGCAAGTGACCTATGGCACGCCGAACCGGAAGAGCCATACATACACGTGCCTCGCATTCACGTCATATTACGTTGCAGATTAGACTTTGTAAATTTATCATTTTCTGTATTCCAATTGGGATTGTTTTTATCCTTTGATGCATTTCTTAATGCCGTTCACGTACTGGAGTCACTTTTACAATTGGCTCGTCACGTATGGGTGAAATATTCCCGCTGTGACGTAAAACAATGATAATTAAATTCAATTTACATTTGGCCAATGATGAACCAAGATGCACATCGACTACTAACGGTAGGATATCATCGAATTTACAACTGCAAAGTGCGAACATTATTATGGATTCTTGCCGTCAATACATGCTGCGAAGAACATACTTCGTATGTTGCACAGCAGAAAATGTCCGGACCAGGACACTTAACCTGGATGCTGACAAATAAACCAGGACACCCGAGGTGAAAGTGTCCTGCCAGGATCCTCTCCGATCCTGTTATGATCCTTGAATAGGACACATAACTATTTTTGCTGTGTTGGTAACATCTGATAATGCTATCATTCAATCAACATCGCTCAAAGCACGAAGCCTTAAAGTTTGATATGTTTACTACCTATATGAAATGTTCTTTTGGATGTCTGTCGACACCCTACATTCGTTGCAATAGTATACCCGGAGTGTTCGCTCGTCTTGCTACGATAAAGATTGCTATCACAGCTATGAGGATCGCATATACATCTGTAATATCAATACATCATCGCAAGTATCTTTACGACACTTTCTGAAGGCTGGTGTAAAAACACTGCGATATACTCATGTGCATGAATAGGCTGTACCAAATGTTTCATCAATCATCCTATTGAATAAGCAATTTCTAAATAATTACATCCTTTTATATCTTGCCATCGATTTATCGTTGTAGACATAACCTTACGCGGGGGTTTTCTAGTACTACGATAAATGTCCAGAAATTCTACACGTACGCAACATATGGCTAATACAAATATTCAATCAACACGGTGATCTGAATTTACTTTTATCTGTTGTGAATGGAACAGCTTGTACAACAAAGGTAAACACATGTTTTTAATGTTGAAAACATACGGTATTTTTCATGTATAGCACTCATGTCTTATACGATTACTACAGAATGGAAATTAGCATGTCGATTATATCTTATACTTGATATTTCCAAGAATGAAGTGGTGTGCATTTTAAATGATATTTTATCACGCAAATAGATTACATTTTTTACATGTGCCTATAAAATATTCATTTCCAGATTGCTTTGTAGTTCATTAGTGGCATGATTCATATTGCCGCATATCCGATGGTTTTGGTGTTTTATATAATGTATTAACAGAAATAGTTTGATTATGAGCAAATTGAGATCGTCTTTTAAACAGAAATTTAGCTTGGCACAAGCTCATGTATAATTAAGACATGACGGATATTATCCTAAGTTAACGTTAAAGCTGGTTTTCAAATCCTGAGAAGTATTCAGAATCTGTTCTGCTACCTTAGCTATTCCTACTGCTTTACTTCTTGACCATGATTGAATACATTAGCCAACAATTGTATATACTAAGCACAAAAATAAAGGAACGCTGATTGTAATGTTGGGAGGCGGCTTATTGAAAACTCAATATTTCAGTAAACATTGATCTGAGTAAATATCGGGTGTTTCCACCACGTACAACACGATACATGCATACTCGAAATTAAACGATGGATTGCCGCCCATGCAAGGCGCCGCCATTCCTATTGTAGAGTCATACACAGGTCGTTGATATTGACTGGTACAGACTGCCGGTGAGCAAACTATCCTACCCAAAACATCCCACGAATGTTCAATAGTAATAGATCTGGTGATTTTGTAGGCGAAGTGAGTAAGGTAATGAATTCCTCGTCCATTGCGTTAACTACAACACGGGCCCAATAGGGACGACCATTGTCATCTTGAAAGACAACATTTCATCCTATTCTGTGAGCCATTGGGAACAACAACGGCCTTAAGATTTCATTAACATATCGTTGACCTGTCAAGTTGCCATGGATGATAACCAAATCTGATCTCAGTTTGTGTGCAATCCCATCCCATACCATGACACTGCCACCCCCATATGAATCATGTTCTTGAATAGGGTTCCTTTATTGTGTGTGCTTATTATAGTAGACTATTGCAGCATGCAATCCTTCACTATCACAGAATAGTGTGACAGTATACTATCGAACACACTATCAATCAAATATACATTTACATAGCGTCGGTATCCATGCAGCCACCTCCCAAGTCTTCCCTTTTTCAAGTCCCGACTTAAAACACACTTGTTTAGACGTTAGACGTTTATCATGCTGTCTTTCCCCTTTTCAAGTGTTCAGAGTATTTCCCTTTAGTAGTGTGGATTGTTTGCGCTATAGAATAACCCTTTTATTATAATATAGCTACTTGGAACATTGGGGCACTATCTCTACATATTAGCGTGTACCTTCATAGAACACTTTGGGTGTATATTGTAAATTGTATTCCCGAATCCCGGAAGACTTTGCAAATAAATGTTTATTATTTGTGTTTTATTCAAACCAAATCGCGGATCGTTATCAACATTGCTTTCTAAAACACTTTAAAATGTGTGTTTTTTAGCATATAGTATATTTGAATTCTTTTATGGCATTGTAACCACCACGAAATGCTTACACGATTCTATGTTTTTCTCATGCATTATCGTTAATGACGTAGAATTGACCAGGGTGTAATATCCATGGGTAATGCAGTACACACAGCGTTAAGGAAAACTCACTTCATTTTGCGGAGCGGGCTACTGCCGTAATTTGTACTGCTCCACTGACAATATCCGTTGGTTATATAACACTATGAACACTTCACAGGTTACAGATGGACATCTCGTTAAAACGAAAGGCGTTGGATGAAGTTAATGTGCTAATTTGCAATCTGATCCTATTAATCCCCAATTGCGGCATGGAAAGGGAAGGATTATATGTGTTATAATCTGCATGAGAAATGATGGTTTATCGTGTAACGTTATTGGTAGTCCGTTCCCAAGCCATCACGTCTGGATGCTCAGAAAATACAATGCCAACGGCGGCGTCGGGGATCAAATCGTTTCATTTGCATTTTCTAATAGGAGACTGTTGTTGAACTGGGGAGGAAATGATGGCTGTTACCGATGTGCACCCGTTTTCTATATATACTTTGCATGCGTACGGATGCATGCATACGCGTGAGCGGGATATATATATATATATATATATATATATATA
>JAUTBT010050677.1:0-15925 GCA_032361225.1 Lepetodrilus schrolli | reverse complement strand
ATGCTTGTGTTATCTAAAGCTTTTTATTATATGAAACTACAAAATCATTTCATGTGTATCTCTTCACATTATTCCCTAAAGATCAATGGGAACGTAATGCTTAATATCCTTGAAAGTGATTATCTGGAGAGAAAGAGAGAGAGAGAGAGAAAATAATCAATATTTCTCAAATAATAAACAAAGTAAAAATGTCACCATTTGAAATAAATACTTGATATGCTCAAGACTAATTACCTGGGAAAAAAAGTAATCAATAATTTTAAAAGAATGAAAGTAAAAACTTCTCATCATTTAGGAATAGATTGATCTGTTTGCTAAAGTTAACGAAATCATCACACAATAAATATACGATTTGATGGACGGACTCGAATCACTTCAAACAGTCCTAAAAAGACTTGTAATTTATTGCCTGTACAAACACATTGGATTTCTTTCTTTGGACTTCGAACAATGGCCAGTAGTTATTAATTTACTCATGAAAAGTGAAGTGTGTGTAGTTTGAGATTGGCCATCAATCCATTTCTATATTAAAAGGAAAATGAAATACCAAGATAAAATTGTTTAATGTGTGACAAAGGTAGGCTAGGAAGGAGCTGATGGCACACACACAATAACATAATAGTTATTAACTGATTAAACAAATACTTTTCTAAATTTAGATTTCTTTCTTTTGCTTTGCACAAAATTACACAATAGAACTTCTAGATTTGTACCTGATAAATACATATAATATAAAGTTAAATACTTAGATAAAAGTTCACATTTCTACACTGTATCAATATTGATGGTTAGGTCTCATATTGGTATTTATTCATTTGTATTTACATTGAACATTATGTGAAATAATTGAAAACATTAGAAACACTATCTCAACTTCTTAAGGTACTGCTTGCCTTTGGCTGGCTTTCTATTTCTATCTCAGAAACCATGGTACCTAATCCACAATTAAGATTTCAACACACTACCTCCATTGTTCAGCATCAAAGGCTTCCATGTAGCATGTTAGACCCTGCCTAATTGAAATGTGAATACAGTATCAGAGTCTCCCATTTAATATTATTCTCAAATATTTAACCTTCTCCCAGCTACAAGCATCATTATATGCCTTCTTTTCTAAATTGGGGTTTAGAGTTGCTTTCAAAACTTTTTATGCCATATAAAATATAGATAATTTGATTAATCTAATGAAGAACAACTAAATATTTGCTCAATAGTAAGTATAATTATAGATAAGTAATATTTGTATGGTGGTACGTTATAATTATCTTGTACACTCAATAGCGTTTTAAAATTAATATCTTCTACAGATGTTGTATATATGACATAGTGTATTGTACTAACCTTCTACAGATGTTGTATATATGACATAGTGTATTGTACTAATCTTCTACAGATGTTGTGTATATGACATAGTGTATTGTACTAATCTTGTACAGCTGAAAATATTGACAAATAATATATTGAAAGTTTTACCTCATTGTTCAAGCAACCATACAAGCTATGAGGCTGTTTGAAAATTGAGATAAAACGTTTGATAAATAATCTATCAGTGATGCAGCTGTTACACAGGCACCATCATTGCCAAGTCCGGCTGAGAAGATAGCAAATAAGCAAAATTATATATTTGTACTCAGAACCTCATCCTTAATGAAAACAATACATGTAGCTACATTTAGGTATACTCCAATGCTATGTAGTGTCATGCTTAATAGCATTGTTATACCTGAAACATATTTCCAAATCACATGGTATTTGACAGCGTATGTTTCCACGCACCAGGGCGTATTATGGGGGGACTTACAGGGTGTTGGAGATAATAAAGTCAGTGAAGCCATTCTCTTTGAGCTTGGTCAATTTTCCTTCCTAAAATATGCATCAAGGTCCAGCACAGTACTTAGCTATCCCCAGAGGGATTGGATAATTAAGTTTGGACTACAAAATCAACTCAGTAGTATTTTCGTAGGTATATAATCTTGTTGAAAATGTCCTACACGAAATTTATGACGTGAAAAAACAGTGCCTCCTGTAGAGCAGCATATACTGAGTTAAATATCTTCTTCTGTAATTGAATATTTGCTTTCTAATACTTCGTAACCTTTTTCAACACGTCTTAGACATAAAAGTAGGTTAATAGCAAGATATAATTTCCTATTTGTATGTGGGATATACTGAAGATAAAAAGAAACTATACACAGCATGGTTCCATATTTTCTTAGTAAAAATTGTATTTAGCAATTGAATATTGGAAAATTCTTGTTTGAAAACTAGGATACACCACTATTTCCCACTAGACACTCTATGTGTGACAACTTATTATTTTTTCAATTACTTTCTTTCCACTTTAAATAGATTTGAAAACAATTTTTAATGATAACACTAGTTACTAGAATTTATTCCTATTCATTTACAAACATACACATGAGTCAGTAATTTACACAAAAAGTTTGTCCATATTGATTTTACAATACCATAAAACCACTTCAAAATGTATTAGCATTCTAAGTTAGACAGAAATACATTTGAGGAATAGCGAAAAGGAGCTCATGGGAGCCCATTGTCAATGAAATTACATTATTTGACCATAACAGTTTATTAAATCTAAGCATACATACCATAAATGAGACACATGGTGTCCTGGGTATTGTCTCATGCAGCTCTCGTATCAACAAAGAGGCCATACAGGAGTCCCGTATCAATACCTATCTCACTGATATGAACGAGAATGTTATGATATCTTAGAGGATACCAGAGGTTCGTGAAACGATACCCAGAAGGGCTCACGAAAATATTATCTATTACAAACATGCATCATAGATACCATGGCTATCTCTTACCTCACATTAGGACCAATCAGAAAGCAGTGTATTGACTTGAGGATATCATTATGGAACTGGGTATCGTTTCTCAAAGCTCTCATATCCACAGTGCTCTAAACAGTGGCTAATCACCATGAGATTGGTACGTCAGTACCCTGATTGGCATTTAGAAGAGTTTACGTAAGAGTAATTTTAATCAGTTTTGGTGTAGTTTCTGTATTTCATTACTTTAAGGGGTTGAGAATTTATTTAAAATTTTTAATATACTGTATGAGCCTGTTAAATATCGTTTTTTAATATGGACGTTGCATTTCCATAGTTTTTAAGTGACTGCAAACGTGAAATAATTTTAATGTGAATAATCAAAACTATGGATCAACTGGTATACCAGTATCTGCTAGACATATATGCATATGCTGTATAGAAATGACAACTTTGTACAAAGAGGCTAACACAACCCAGAAACAGCTGATAAGATAATAGGCCCTCCATCTTTTACTACAGAACATATTTCTGCTAAATGTTTATCACTTTCTTTTTACACTATATCGTGGGGTATAAGCCCATATATAATTTTAATAATTGTGCAAAAAATAAATATTGTAATTTAAGTCATGTCCTCTTTCAATGATAGTTTAGAATATTTTCATGTTTTAGCATTTAAAGGAGTTTTAAAATATGCAAAAAATGTCATTCTCACAATTTTATGGGAATGTCAGCAGAGTGCTGGAGGCAGTATAACTTCTGTATAATTTGATTGAACATCATAAATTTTCTATATCGCCAATAACCTAGACCACGTAGAAAATTGATGATGTTCAATCAAATTATACAGAAAAAAATGTTATTATATTGTTAGAAAACAAGTCCTCTTGACTCTATCTATCACAGACACAGTACTACCAATGAGTCTTAGAAAGAGTGGGTGATTGAGAGAGAGAGAGAGAGAGAGAGAGAGAGAGAGAGAGAGCAAGAGAGTGCAAGAAAGAGAGAGAGAAAGAGAGAAAGAGAGAGAGAGAGAATTCAGTGACAGATGTGGTGGTCATTACATTTTTCTCAGTACTTCAATAACCAAATGATCTGCTTAGTGTAGGTGGAGAACCTACAACAACCACATGGCAAGTAGGGTCTGTGTGCTATATGGCTAGTGCAGATGAACTAAGTGTGATAATTGTAAGCTATTGTCACTTGGCATGGTTTCAACTTTGAACTATTTGTTCAGTATTCCTACACCACTGCACTACTTCCTTCACTAAAACCAGGGTACCGTTCTACAGAAGGATAGTAGTGCTACAAGAGTTGTAACTACTATGCATTAACAGGGACAAATTAATTTTTTTACTATGTTACTATTCTCGTAGCGCTATGATCCTTCTATGGAATGGGGGCCAGGACTTTACAACCTCCAAGAAACCCAGTAATTAGCAATTCCTTAATGTATACCCGTTTAATACATTGTCCTACTAAATAACAATGGACATTACCAATCATTGCAGGCCAAAACAACTTCTCTTCATTTCCCAGTAGCTAACAAAAATTAGTTCCAACAAGAGTCAAATCTGAGGTCAAACATGAGGAAGGAAGCCTATGTGTACTTGAACATTGAAATAATGGTTTTCATGGAAGAAAGCTATCATTGGAGAACTCATGTCATAAGAAATGGCAGGAAAACCATGCATGAATAGTAAAACAACTGCACTTCAATCAAATGAAGACATAACATGATAGAAAAGTATCTGGAAAATACTGAATTACTTGACTTCTGTATTTCCAATTTATTAGGAGAAAACTCCCAAGGGCAAGAACAAAACAACTCAGTTAAGCAGACATGTGGATACCATCACTAATTTAAATACTCTTAACCAAATAAAACAAAGATTCTTCAAAGATAATTATCCATGCTAGACGTTCCAGTACAAAACAACCACATTTTGTTTGTTTTTTTTCACCTCAAACACGAAAACCAAATAATTACCATTCCAACGAACAAGCCTTCCATATCTTTAAACAGTACTATTATAGCGGAATATTAAATCTTATAAAAAAATATATTTTCATTCCTAACACACGGTATGTTCTTGACAATGATGAATAAGCAATGACTATTATGACCGAGAACCACGGCCCTTATATTAATAGCCTCACATACCCAGTACAAGAGGCGCACTTACCGTGGCAGGAAAGGCATATCCAATGGGGAGTCCGTGAAAGCCTCACAGTAGAACAGAAACTCTCCATATCATTGCTGCCAATGGCCTGGATGCTCACAATAGAAGGTAGTAATCAACCCCTGGCACAAAATGGTTTTTTTAAAATAATTCCTGGTAGTGAGGGTGCTATTGGGGTGTTTCCAATATGGTGTCCAAAACAACAATGTGGTTTTCGTATCGGTAGATTACCAGGGAAAGAGTGTATGGTCTTCTTTAGGTGCAAATTATAAGTCATCGCATTAGCCGCATGAGTGAAACTATGATAATGTGATGTAGTCCATGGGCCAGACCATGAACTTTAATGAATTGGTACAGAAGCAAGTCAGATGGTTTTTAGTATTCTCACATGAATAATCCACTAATTTTCAAGAGCATTACAGTAATTTCATACAAATATGATCTTATGCAAAAAGAAATTCAAAAGTAAAGTGCATGAAATAATGTTCATAAAAAATGATCCACCAATGATTGTTTGGATAGATGATGGTTTCTTGGAGTAATTACAAACCGTTTATTAATTAAAACTACAATGAATAATGACAAAATTTACTTTGATGTTAACAATGATGGTGGTAGTGGCTGGGTTGAATATGATGATGATGATGATGATGAGGAGGAGGAGGAGGAGGAGGAGGAGGAGGAGTTGGAGACGGAGGAGTTGGAGTTGGAGGAGGAGTTGGGAAGAGTTGGAGGAAGAGGAGGAGGGGTTGGAGGAGAAGTTGGGAAGAGTTGGAGGAAGAGAAGGAGGAGGAGGGATTGGAGGAGGAGGAAGAGGAAGAGGAAATGGTCAAGATGTTGGTTGTGATGAAAGATCAAAGAGAATTATAATCAAATTCTACCCCTTCATCAAACTTCTGAAATTGCTACCAAACTCAAGAGAGATCATGCCATTTGAAATGAGTTAAGAATACAAGCAACACAATTTGTCTGGCAATGGATTTCACATTTGCATAGAAATAGATGTCTGAGTGGAGACAGTCTTCATCTCTGAGTTTGGAAACACTGAAATGGGCCAGAATAATACCCTGGGGGTTCCTGGCAAATAGTCTCTTACATCATCATCCAATCACTCATGTGTCAATCAATTGACAGCTCTTGATTACCACGAAGAGTTGGCAGGAACGTAGTACATTCCTTGTATAGTCCTCACAGTACTGACAATGAGGAGTTGGCAGGAACGTAGTACATTCCTTGTATAGCCCTCACAGTATTGACAATGAGGAGTTGGCAGGAACGTAGTACATTCCTTGTATAGCCCTCACAGTATTGACAATGAGGAGTTGGTAGGAATGTAGTACATTCCTTGTATAGCCCTCACAGTATTGACAATGATGAGTTGGCAGGAACGTAGTACATTCCTAGTATAGCCCTCACAGTATTGACCATCTTAGATTCAAATGCTATTACTGAAAGTATTGACAGGAGATCAGCTGACATGTGCCATCAGTGATTAATCTAAATACAAACAATATCATAGAATTGATTAATTTAGCTTTGAGTGAGGTCAAATATTTGTTTCTGTAAATAGATTGAAATTTCAACATGGTAATGTCATAACATTTCAATGTTTTAATTTCATATTAATTGGGATCAATATTTTATGTCAAGCAGACATTGAAATGTACATCAAATATTAATACTTTCAAAATGTATTTGTAACATAATAAAAACATAAAATATAATATACTATATATGTGGTGCTGATATAAATACACTCAAAATACAGGGCAAAAAATATATTTGACCACATGAAGTATACAATAGTGATTGACCAATGCACTTGTTTCTTTAGCAAGCCTTCTTTTATATAATCATCAGTCATCAGAAAAGTGGGCCAGTCTCCCCGAGCTTCAATAAAAAACTGAATATATTTTGAATTTTAGGATTAGCTTTACCTAAGTTTTTGTTGGTCTCTCATTTTGAATTGCATGGAATTTGTGCATTGTGGAGCACAGTTAAATATAGATGGACACAATTAACATACACAAGTAAATGCTAACGGTCCAGTACTGGAAACAATGGCAGATTAATTTGCATAGTCACCAGGCAGGAGTGGGCATGTGAGTGCAATTGATTCAGAGGCTTTGATCATCAAATGTAGTGCTTTGAGAATGCTGAATTTGAGCATGGATTTGGCACCTTATAAACATCATTTATACCCCTCTTCCAGTCTAGTTGCTATGGTTTCTTTTGTTCTAAATGAAATCGTATTTTGTTGGTTGCCAAGCCATGTAGGCATCCAGTGCAACAATTTAGCTGAGGATGCAACAAAGACAGTCCATGGTTGTTCAGTAACATCAATGTCAATCCCATACAGTGATACAAAACATAACATCAACACATATATTAAATCGTTGTGCCAAAACAAATGTGATACAGAAATTCATAATAAATTACATCATTTTCAGTCCATCATTGGTTTTACACCACTGGTGACTCGCCAGTGTACAGCACGAACAAAGTGTTCAACCAAAAGTGAGGCTATCCATGAGTGATCTGGAATGTGGGTGATCTAGTACAACTTAAATATATAACTTTCTTTAAATTTTACATCTATTTTACATTTATATTTTATGTAATGTAGTACTCGACCAGAAGAAGGGTTTAAGACAGTTACACCCACACTTTCCTCAGAGTATCGGTCAATATCCCAACAGTTTTGGTCGTGAGACCTCCTTGGCTACCACCTCAGAGACCCCCAGATTGAGGAAAGTGCGGGTGTAACTCGTATTTATCATTTAAAAAAATGTGTTGGTCATCATTACCAGGTATTATTATTAGTATTTTTATTGTTGTTATTTTTATTGTTGTTATTTTTTATTGTTGTTATTTTTATTGTTATTTTTATTTTTGTTATTTTTATCATCATGACACATATAATAATCATAATCATTGTTATTAGTTATTAGTTATTATCATTATTATTTTTACTATATGACCATGCTGACTGAATAGTATTAAATTTGCTTCCACTATACTAATGCTTGTCTACATACATGTATGTGTCCAATTTCTCAAAGCAAACATCATGAAAATTACTTAAGTCTGAATTTAAGCAACTTACATTTCTCAAAAAAACCCACTATATTCTAAGTTGTTTTCTCTCCAGAAATCCAGTATTGACTGAGGGCACCTGTTGAGGATAAGATACCAGTTCATATCAATAAAATACCGGTTCATATCAATAAGGTACCGGTTTACATCGATAAGTCTTAGAGAGACAGATGTGATGTGACATCATCATAATTACTGAGTGTCAAAACTTAGATAGTGTCGAACATTACCTGGGAGAACAATCTGTGCCCAATAAAATCATTACATTCTACAGGACTATTAATGCTGCCATGGATGCTACGTGGTGAATTAATATTTTATTCAATCTTTTTGGTATTGTGGTTTGTAGCTGCTTTCAAGATTCTTTTTCTTATATCCCAGTTTGTAGTTTATGGCCAGAAGAAACCAGCAACAATTGTAGCACTTAATGTTGCAGTAAACCTTTATTTAAGTAAACCTTTATTTAATGAGTAAGCTATCATGAACAAAGAATATGTTCATTCAATATGATGATGAGAACTGTCACGAGGACAGTTCCACAATAATATCAGCATAAGAACATGTGTCACAAGAACATTGGCATAAGATCAGTGTCAGAAGAATGCTGACACATTGTCACAAGGACATTGACAGTGCAGTGTCACAAACATACTGAAACAGTGTCACAGAAATATTGTCATAAGAACAGTGCCACAGGAATATTGTCATATGAACAGTGACACAGGAATATTGTCATAAGAACAGTGACACAGGAATATTGTCATAAGAACAGTGACACAGGAATGTTGTCATAAGAACAGTGGCACAGGAATATTGTCATAAGAATAGTGCCACAGGAATATTGACATAAGAACAGTGACACAAAATCAGTACCACTAGAATGTTGACTGTCACAGTTAACACTTTCTCACTGCCAGTGATTGAGCAGTGATTGTAATTCATCCAGCAGGAAGAGGGTTAACTGAAACATTACAGCTTCATTCTAACACAGCCTGAATGTCTACACATTCACAATTTTATCTGCCCAATAAAAATATTGGCAACAGTTTCTCTAAATTCTTGCATGAAGATTAGATGAGCAATGCATGATTGTACATAACTCGGCAGAATCGGTACTGATGTGTTTGATTGAAAGTGTTTTCTTTTACATGATCAGACATGTGTTCTTATAGCTGGGCTATGAGGGATCCCAGTTTCTGTTGAGACCGATGACTATGCCTGCACACTCTGGGATTAAGTCTTTGTTAAACTTTATAATACAAGTTAGGATCAAACACAAATTTCAATTATTCTTATAGCACTAACCATAACAATAACTGTTCCTATCCTGTAGCACATAATGGGTCCACACATTCCACTTGGGCACTCTGTGGTCAAAGTTAAAAGCTGAAATCAATCGCGATGTAGCTGGAATTGTAAAATAACATTCTGCTCCAAAGAGACATTCTCATTAATGGTATAGCTCACACATACACACACCAAAAAATGAAGAATTAGGTCACCCTTCCAGAGAACGTGACGTTTGGCAGACTGTCATTGATAATCTGACTGCTAGGTATCTAGTGTGACAGGTTACTGGATCAAATCTATCAGAGAGTCGGAGAGGATTACTACCTAAATCAGAGTCAGGGAGGCAATTTTCTAATCAGATGCTCTTAATGGAGGTCTAACTACATAACAGACTGCCAGACTTCCTTCAGGGTGAAGTTTCCAGCTGTACAGAACTCAAACCAATGTCACTCTGCTATAAATAATTGCAACTGGTAGAGAAAAAAAGGTCTGCATATATGAATGAAAGCAGATATTTTTTCTCTTGAGCGAGAAGCAATGACCAGTGCAATGGAATGACATAGCATTGATTCATGACATTATGGTTAATATAAAAATAGATGGACATTTTACAAATACAATTGCCCTCCACTGAAGGAAACATAAAACATTCATGCTATTTAAATCCTGCCACTCACATGTCAAACAGATGAGAGAGAAAAAATCTAACTTAGAATTTTAAAAAAAGAAAATTCAGGAAGAATTGAAAATATAGAAATGTTTTAGTATAGCAATAATTTTAAAAACTTAAATTCAGGAAGGTTGCAGTGTTGCAATCTTAGATGAAAATATACACATTAATGGTTGTTTTGTAGACAAATCGTGTACTTTTCAAAATGGAAATAATAAAGATGCACCATTAGAAACAGATTAGAAACTTAATGATTTCAGATATTTGCATTGATGATAGACAACCAACTGTTAACATTTAACAGACGTAATCGAGCTATGGCAATGAATAATACTTGTTAAAGCTGAAAGCATTTAACAAGAATGAGCCGATTACTATGGAGATAGTTTGCATGATAACATCTTCTATTTGGGGAAGGTCAAATTAATAATATCAATTCTAATAAACTACTAACTACTAAATATGCATGGATTTGGTGCATTATAAATACGCATTATTATTATTTTCTTTAAATAGCTTTATTAAATCATCGAGATGACCTTGACATTTACCCTACTAACTCAGTCTAATGAAGAGATTCACCTCAAGGTTTAATGAAAATGACAATGAAAATTATGACAGACACTGCAGCGACTGGTGTTAATATTATATAAATAATTTCAATACTTTTTTCCACATATACTGTATTTGGAATTGCAGTGACCTAGCCTCAAACCAGAAAAACAACCAGTGAAATCTTGAAGAAGCACCATGATACGGGAGTACTAGACGGTCATTCGTTGAGACGTCTCGATCGAAAGTCAGTGTGACACTAACATCGATGATTCTGTGGAAACCATGCAGATTAAATGAGGCAGGTCTTTTGAACTGTAAGGAGTTTGTACACTCAATCACGTATTTGTTCGTCTCTACATTCAATACACATCACATACTTGCTTCTTTCTTCTACAATTGATATTTCAATTATGGCCCACAATGTGTCATCTTATATTAATGCCTCCTTGAGAAAATGTTCAAAATATTCACCACATTGCAATCACTTCATTTGTAGCTCATGACACTGATACTAAACTCCAACACAGCACATGCAACAGCAACACTACCATCTGTACATGGAAAAACAAGAGTTAATACAACAGCAGAATGCATTTTAACATGTGGATCATTGTGATTGTCTTCCTATCACATAAATTGTGTTACTATTTATGACACTATTAATGTTTATCTTTGCAATGAATTATCACCATTTATCAAGATCAATTGAGGCTTGAAATTCAAACATGTCCATTGAATTATATGAGAAGCCATACCAAAAAAAGTTTAAATATTACAGAATTGTATGCATCAAGAGTCTGATGAGCTCACTGGTGCAGAATAAAATTAATGTAATAAATTGCAAATGTGAAAATAATTCTCAGTTACAAAGGTGAATATCAGGATTACAATGTAACAATCTTGATTACATAGTGTACATTTTACACAAGTATGGTCAGCATCAGTGAAGTGACATCAGGATTTTGTACATCCATTATATCTGTACATCATTATCTGTTCATAATAGTTTCTTATACAAGTACAGTGACCATAATGTTTCAAATTACATAAGTGCTCTGTCTCCTACTAAATCAGACACAAGCATCAGAATGGAAACATTTGTTGCATATTCTTCCCATATTACTTCTTAATCACAAGAGTATGATGAGAAATATGTTACCCATGGCTAAATTAATTGGTAGAGTGCCTATGGAGAGACCACGCTAATCCATGCATTCAAACCCGATCTGTCTGCATGTAAGGCAGGCACTCTGCCAAACAAGCCATGGGTGCTGCGCAGACAGAGATCACTATATGTGTTAATGTCATCTTAAACCAATGCTCAAGTTGTTCATTGCCATCTCCATATAACACACCAAATGTCACTTAAACACTGCAGAAAATAAAATTTTATCTGAAAAAAATGTCAAAGGTCAAACTACATGGTTGGGATCGAATAAAAAAAAAAAGTCAAATGTGAAGACCGGTTTCAAAGGTGAATCCTATCATTAATAGTCCCTTCAGTTACATCTCCAACAACACAATGACCTTCAATTGGTAGTTTGTAGACCAAAACCTAGTTTGCAGCCAGCAGAGATTTAGATAGAGTGTACATTATCTGTCCGGTGCAGGAGGAGGAAAAAATCCTCTTTGGTAATAATTCAGGATGCTGGTTTTGTTCCTATTTCATGCTTCAGGCTGAACTGTTCCCCGAGACTCTGAAGTCAATGGCAGTCATGCTGATATCACTGGTGGCCAGTCTGGTGTTACAGACCTGGCTGTAGGTCTCGGGGTCAAAGGGAATCCCCCTAATACCAGACTTAGAAAGAGACCAGAGGGACCGCTTTCCTGCATCTATGCCATGGGCGCTTATGGGTAAAATATTCCTGCTGAGACGTAAAGCACTTGATCTACCGTAATTACCCTAATAATTCAAACAGGAGAAAATAATTAAATTTGCAGCCATTCGAATTATTAGAAAAATACGAACATTGAAAATGATCAGTGTTCATATATTTAGTGACAACAAAAATAAAGTACAAAATATTCTGTTACAATTAACATCATTCTGATTCTTGTTATTTATTGAGAATACAGTGTAGTTTAGTATGCACTATATACTGAGTGTAATATATACTACGGCGCCGGAAAGTTACATCAATGTTCAGAAGGATAGCCGGTTAATAAGCACACAAGTTTTCGTTCCGTATTTTGAGCATCTATTTTTTTATATAAGCTGAGTATGCTATTATTTGTCAAATTAGACATATGGAACTTTCACTCAGTATAGACCATTGCACGATCTTTTTAACAATGTACTCCATTCTTGCCTAGACCACCAGAAGTGAATATACAAAGCACGTAAAATAGGACAGTGTTTAAAAAATCACGATTTTCAACTGATTCGGATTCATCTTTCTTCAAACACATAAACTTCATATCATTATATGATCAGTATGTAAAATGATGTACCATATGTGACAATATTGGTGGATGTTTAAACATTGTTACCTCATAGTAATACGAGCGATATCTAAAGAGCATAGTAGTGCTCGTTGACATTGGGAAAATGTTATAATGCAATTGAGTCACGCTGTATAGGCCTACTTATTTGTCAAGAAAGACAGATGAAACTTTGACCATTTGAATGACATGATATTTCCCACACAGTACTCATTTAATGGATCTAAAAACGTAGATCAAAAGGTATGTGTTCAATGGAATATATTTGATCAGATTAGCATTATATTTCTCTTGATTAAAATACACAGATAAGCCATACTTATGATCTTAAACAATGTCTCGTGTATTAAAATTGGTTGACATTTAGACAATCAATTGTCTACCCATATTATAAGCGATTGCAAAAGACATGAGAAAATTTACGCACTCCGCTACGGAGAATGGCTTCTTGAAAATTAGTCCCGATGATGAATAGACTGAATTTCAAATATGGATACTGCATATGAAATCAATATGTATAGGAAGTCTTGTGTAAATATGTCAATAAGATGTTAATTCGACACGAGCTGCATGTGGAATGTCAAAATCACGGTCCCTACACTACTAGACACTGTGGTACCAGACGCCCTCTCCGAAAGTTAATTAGTACCAATCTAAATTTAGAACAAGCATGCCCCGCGTGTCTGCTCTGTATATGGGCAAAACGTGTTACGTGGGGTCTATTTTTACCATGATGTATGTTGTTGGCTTAATTCTGTAATTGGAAAACCCTGAGTATGTGTACTTCGATATTTGTCCATTATTTGTTCAATGTACATCGAACTGCCTGATCTGGTAATCTAATTAAAACACTAGAAATCAAGAAACAGCCGCAAAAGGATATAAATGTTCAATGACAATTTCTCAGAGAGATTAGATCGCCTGGACAGGTTGATTGTTCACAAAATATCGCTAAAATATAAAACTAATAAATATGATAAATTAACGATTTGACGCATATCGAATACGGAAGGAAAAACAATAATACGCCCTTTGGCTTTCTATTGCTCGTACTTCATCTGTTCATTTGTCAAAAAGGCCATACACCGATTCAGTACATTGGTCTCCATACGATCTGTCAGGTATTTCCCCGTCAAAAGACGGGAAACCCTCGTTTACACTACAGCAACCCAATGTAGAGTGCGTAATAGATCTTCGGTTCCTTCCGCTTTCTGGCAGTGACCAACTCATAACCAACTATCGTACCGCTCGAATACTCGAGTTATTTCCCTTTATATGCTATTATGTAATAACTTGTCAATAAACAGGCAAGAAAACACTAGTTGCTTATAAATAATATAATGCCAAAATACTCTCCGAACATACTACACCTATTATAATGCAGCAGATTTCAACAAAACATTAGTTTTGTATTAAAAATTCATAAAGCTGGTTGCCGGTATGGCAGTCTATAACTAGCTCTCGTAGTTCTCCGTTTAAATTTGGGCTCCCCGACTATATTAGTGAATGCTATCTATTCTAACAAGGCCTTCTCTGATTCCTTGACCATCATAGTTTTCGTTCTAGTGATGGATGGTTTTTTAAAAGTTAAACGATAAGCTTCCTAGACACAAATGGCATGGTTCGCGCCATTTTTAACCTTACGTGACAGTCATCCAGACACATGGCTACTATGTCAGTGTTGAGATGAGTCTGGGAAGTTTGCAATAAGATTTTCATGAAGCCTGAAAAAGATGCGATCGAATATTGGGTTTATAACACGGTAAATGACCACTATAGCATGCACATTTTATCAAACTGACTAAATATAAATGTTGTAGATGTCAATCATGATCTATCCAAATTTCACATATAAATTTCACATATTGAAACTTATTTCCACAACATTCAGCATTAGTACTTGCATGTTTCCTGCAACACTCAGTGCCAGTACTTGCATGTTTACTGCAACATTCAGTGCCAGTACTTGCATGTTTACTACAACACTCAGCACAAGTACTTGCATGTTTACTGCAACACAGTGCCAGTATGCATATGTTTACTGCAACACTCAGCACCAGTACTCGCATGTTTACTGCAACACTCAGCACCAGTATGCACATGTTTACTGCAACAGTTAGCACCAGTACTTGCCTGTTTACTGCATCACTCAGCAGCAGTATTCACATGTTTACTGCAACACAGTGCCAGTATGCACATGTTTACTGCAACACTCAGCACAAGTACTTGCATGTTTACTGCAACACTCAGCACCAGAATTTGCATGATTACTGTAACACTCAGCACCAGTACCCACATGTTTACTGCAACACTCAGCACTAGTACTCATATGTTTACTGCAACACTCACTGCGAGTATGCACACATTTACTGCAACACTCAGTACTAGTACTTGCATGTTTACTGCAACACTCACTGCGAGTATGCATACGTTTACTGCAACATTCATGGCTAGTACTTGCATGTTTACTGCAACACTCATCATCAGTACTCGCATGTTTATTGCAACACTCAGCACCTGCACTCGCATGTTTACTGCAACACTCAGTGCCAGTACTTGCACGTTTACTGCAACATGCAGTGCCAGTATTCACATGTTTACTGCAACATGCAGTGCCAGTATTCACATGTTTACTGCAACATGCAGTGCCAGTACTCACCTGTTTACTGCAACACTTAGCACCAGTATGTGCATGTTTACTGCAACACTCAGCGCCATTACTTGCATGTTTACTACAACACTCAGTGCCAGTATGTGCATGTTTACTGCAACACTTTGTTTTGTTTGTGTTTTACCTCATAACATGTACACACTCCTTGTAGCGCTTAGAGCATGCACTAGTGGGTGGATTTAGCGCTTTACAAATATCCATATTATTATTATTATTA
>JAUTBT010050666.1:0-15925 GCA_032361225.1 Lepetodrilus schrolli | reverse complement strand
ACACAGAGAGATATATATATATATAGAGAGAGAGAGAGAGAGAGAGAGAGAGAGAGAGAGAGAGAGAGAGAGAGAGAGAGATAGAGAGAGAGAGATAAATTAATTGATGGTATAAAGGCACTAATATCTTTCCAACTTTAAAATATGATTCCGTACACAGAGAGAGAGAGAGAGACAGAGAGAGAGGGGGGGGGAAAGAGAGTGTAAGTACTTATCTAGTACGTATCTGCATTGCTAGACTGAAGAGGAACTGTGGACCCTACTCCATAACATCGGGCGGAACTACCCAGTCCATGCGTGGGTGAACACCCTGCCCGTGGCACTGCAGCCTGTTGACGAGCATAGTACTCGTAGTAGTCATGGCAACGAATCCCTACATGGCGACGAGAGTACATCAGCTCATGACGAAGACCTAACAGACGCAGGGGCTGTACATGCTGCACTTACAGTGCCTATGAAGTCGGCTATGCAAAGTTTGACGTTTTCTATTTTAAGACTACAATATTAGTAATTACTTAATTCTACAACAATTGCATGGCGACTAATAGAAACATACAGTAATTATATCTTAAGCAAGTTACTTTGAATATATTTGTTTCTTATATTTATATAACCAGGATGCCAGGTTGACATGCTTTATTTCTGCTCAACATTCTGAAGAGAATATGCCAACATTGTAGAAACATCTCTATGCATGTCCCACGTAATTCAGCAGGGCTCAATTTAGCGACTAATGTGGGAGCCATGGCGACCTAATTTTGCATTTGGCGACCAGTATTTCACTTATTTTAAGTGTTTCTGGATCTTGCAGGAGCCAAATGGCTCCTTGGAAAAGTTTGTAACTTTGTGGCCTGTAATGTAATAGGAAGTAAATTGTCACTCTGAGAATTGTGTTTCTTGAAAACAAAACTTGAGCTTGAGGCACAATTGCAAGTGCCTGTCACGATTAGTGGATACCCTCGTAATAATATAATGTGTATATAATTACCATGGTAACCAATAATGGTGACAGGCACCTATGCTTGAGGTTCAATATTTCTAGGCCTCTTTTGAGACTTGGCCTCCAGACAATTAACTAATTATTATCCGTGTTGGTACATTTAGTTATTTCACTTTCAGCTTAGTTATAGTTGATATAATATTGTTTAGGAATAGATACTCTCGAGGGAGAATACACATATAGTAAGCTGAAGGAAGAGAATAGCAATATGAGGGCGGAGAATACCGAATTGAAGATCGACAACGCAATTTTGGAAAAAGTAAGAATGGCTCCAAAGAACATATAGCGTATTCTTACATATCTTATAAAGTCGCACGATTATCTCTGCACGTAATGTTACATTTTTCTTTTTTTTAAATATTGTTTTCCTATCCACTATTACTACTTAATATTTCCTATATAATATTACTACTTAAACAAATAATATGAAAAAAAGGTCTACCATAAAATTATCACACTATTTCGCCAATTGCAACATTGCTCTGTTCCAGTGATTTATTTAAAATATAGACTGACCCACATTTGTTTTCCGCGGACTGCCATATTTTTCGCATACAAAGGACTATGACATTGGGAGGGAATTCGCACAAAACTAACGTCAGTATCACGTCACGATTCAGAATGGAGTTCATTGAGGGCAGTTGTAACTCGCTAAACAAACTCTTTCTAGATATAATAGTTTTAAAAAACCGCATATATATCGGGGAAAGATATTTGTATCAGAATAATGTTAAAAAAGCTCTTTGGTGAACTTTTCCCTATGCAGAGATGATATTTCCACTATAAGCTATGAACGCTCATATCAAAATGACCAAGGTATAGTATCCCATGTAAATCGGCGCTCGACCAATTCGTGATCATATTCTTTCAGAGCATTGCCACTGCCCTCAAAATGTTGAATGATCTGCGAGTTGATCCGATATCGACGAAAGAGGAAAAAAGCAGAGACTCTCATGATTCCATGTATGTGAACTCAAAGAACGAAGGTATGTTGTACGTTGTGTCTCTTCTCGGGTAGGAACACGTCACACTAGCTACAGACGTTCGGTAATGTTCAGTGTAATCGTCCTTGTCAAAAACGTTGGCAATCTCTTTCATCTTTTTCCTGTGATACTTTTTCTTATATAGTGAAAACAGATTATTTTTTTCTCCAAAATATTGATTTAAATTTGTTTTGGTTTGTTTTAAATTTCTACAATACGGAGCTTTTTAAGGGAGTTTTGGTTTCTTTCGAAGGCAAACGTTTATTTGTTCTTACCCATGTTCTTTAAATAGCTCCGTACTCCAACGTCTTCAACAAGGACTAATATTAGTACATGTTCAAAATGTATTTCTTGATGAGGAAAACGGTAAAAAAAAATCACGAGCGGAATATCACTAGATCGTGAACAGGAATATATCGTGAATATTATTAATTTACAAAACAATGTAGGCTATGAAAGTTATGATTTATTTTGCCAGTAGAATTTTCACCGGACCACCGGAGCTTTTTTAATGATTACATATCTTTAAAACATATTTTCTTTAAACATTATGCGATATGATTATATCTATATCCACATCTATCGCCACATGTACAACGTAAAAAGGTACAACATGGTGACCATTCCATCGTCAATTCGTCTTTGATGGTTTACGATCGGCTGTAAAACATGTGAAAATATGTACTGGTTTCATATCCCAACAGAAATTATCTAGCTAAATCACTACTACTAATATCCACTATTATTGATAGACTGACCAAGTTAATTAGTACGATCTCACATAAAGGATAATCAATAATGTCTGCTAATCCTCTATCATAGACATATTGATAATTTTTATTTTGTTTGCTTTTCAGATGAACACGAAACAGTTGTGTACAGTCTACCCTCGAAATCAACTCTGCTGTGTATGTTTCAAGTTAATATTTTTAATACACATCTTGATCAGAAATAGAAACTTCAGAATTAATATGCTAGGAATATGTACAGTGATAACATATCACTGGTCAGATTGCAGCAGGAGGAAAACTACAACGTCAGGTTCTGTAGGGTTTAATGTATTTAGGTTAACAGGAGAGCACCGACTTGTATACTGGATGATAAATGCACTGCCACAGTTCCGACAACGCAACTGTCACGATCGATTCTTATATGATTAGGTCATGTCCAATCTACAAACTTCCGATCTACAATTGCTGCACTATGCCACCCGCCGAGTTAGTAAATATAACCATAGTCGGGCTTCCATATGTATACATACGGGAACGGGCATGATGCTCCTCTCAGAGACGCGCCGTTTTTGCATACCCTCAATGGAGCTGAGAAGGAAAGTGATCGCACACTTGTCCATTTACCGGGGCAATAATGTAGCGCATTGAACATGCTTTGGAGCATACGCTGGTGCATTATAATTTATACACTGTTATTATTATTCTTATTATTATAAAGTTATTCTTAATTACATTTTAGGTAAGCCGCACCGATTCGACAAAATCCGCACAAATACTGATGTTTGTCATATCGACGACAACGAGTTACTGGTGAACTCCGCATCAAAATTAAGCACCTCCGCCAGAGAAAGGTCAAGGTTAAAGATGTACTATGGTTCATGCAGCACGTACATCATCCCTCTTGAAAAGCAACCGCGCGCCGAGGGTCAAACCTGTTCCGCAGAATACTGGGAGATCGAAACAGAAGCACACACCGGACAGAACATCTCTATGCGGTGGAGAACAATCTTAGAGGTGGGCTTACTGGAACAACGGTACGTGGACCACCACTACTGGATGTACGGTCGGAGCAGGTCTTGGAGTATGAGGGTGTGCTACTGTTCCACCCATCGGACGATGTGCACCCAGGTGTGGCAGGAAGAACGTCACATGACCTGCCAGGAGAACACCATGTCCTTGGCCCCGGACACGTCGTCGACGCTGAAACACGGAGTGGTTGTGGACACCGCCGTCGGCAGGGTGGGCTTCATTGATCTCGACCTGAAGAAGGTACTTCACAAGCTGGACGTCAAGTTCCTAGAGAGCTTACAACCCTTGTTTCGCGTCTCGACCATCCATACCAACAACGTTGTCAAAATGAAACTCGTCAGTGGAAGAGATATTGAAATGACTGACGAAAAGACAAAGCTCATTCACGATTGCCTTTCGTGAGCATGCGCAGAGATTGTTTAATTGCATAATCAGATAATTGTGTGATAAATCTGGTTTAATATTTTGGTAGCCATTATTATCAATTAAATTTATATAATATTCCGGTACTATACCTAGTATATAACAATTATTTTATATTTTGATACATTTTAAAAGTACATTTATTTAGCCCAAACTATATTTTAGTTAGTCATACTTCGAGTATAGTGTTCTTTACTTATTATATATACTGTAATCATTCTCGTGTAGACTACGTATTAAATATGCTTTACATATTACAGGATTATAAGATATTACTATTTTTTTTTAGTTTGTAAGTGGACAATGTCATAGTAACATTATATTTCCATATAGGTTATAGAGCACTAGTATACTGGAATTTGTCAGTTCAGAATATATACACTTTACTTGCCAGAGATAACAGTATAACATATAGACCTTCAAATAGATCCAGTTGTATTCACAAGAGAGTTAATGTCTTACATTTGTAAGGCTATGACGGTCTCCCACGAAGCAGCGAATTACAAAATCATACGAGCTGGAATTTAGAGTAATAAATGAACAATGAAATTAAATCCACAACATTATCTCGGTAAGGTAGCACGATTTGAACAGGAGCCGGGCGAATACATAAAACAAGACATACATGCAGTATATTTTGTTATTTACTATGGACATCATGGATACAAATGGTAGTAATACTAAACACAAGAGAGTAGAGCAGAAGTCGCAACAGTCATCCTATCTAATTAGACACAATAACAAATGACACGAGATCGCTCGCATATATATGTTAATATTTATTCCAAAATGACAGAAAAACTTAATTAATGCTAACTATGCTTTTACTACAAAATCTGGAAGGAAACATGTAAACTAGATATATATTTATAGATATGTAAACACAAATTAAGATGCACGACACATCTGCAAGTGTGAATATAGTGTGAATATATTCGTAGCTATCTAAAATACAGTGTGATTTACCAATACAATACCAATAATGTGGTCATACAGCGATCTAATTAACGTTAAATATTATTTAGTTGCCTCCTGTGGTACAAAAAGAAATGAGACTAGAACGTATTATATGCATGAGAGAGAGAGAGAGAGAGAGAGAGATCTAGGTCTCAAGTAGGGTAGTAACTCATTATGTAGCTCCGTGGGGCTTCTCGGCACAACACCCACCTTTCCCCCCCCCCCCCCTCCCCCAAAGGCCTATGGTCTAGCCCCAGAATATCCTTGGTCCCGTAAATGGTTTGGTGGATCGAAAATGTAGACTAGAGAGAGAGAGAGAGAGAGAGAGAGAGAGAGAGAGAGAGAGAGAGAGAGAGAGAGAGAGAGAGAGAGAGAGAGAGACGGATACGATCACTAGAATTCTCCAAAGCTTGAACCTTTTGATACACCTGTGGAGACACATGACTTTCAACGAAGGACGTAATGAAATCTAAAGTAGAAGTATATTAGAGAACGACAACTTTTAACGGCATAACTTTATATAATGTGCGCTTATTAATTAGTACATATTTAATTACCTGTTAACCCTCTCCATGCTGAAGGCAACCGGAGATGCCCTAAAAGTATGCACCTGTGCCTAATCCAGTAGGGAGAGGGTTAATTGCATTCCAATAAGCGAACAAATTGGTATTTGGAAAAAGGTACGGGTCAAAATATTTAAGGAAATAAACTACCATACCTAAATTTCAATGTATGAAGGAAGTTGTATACCGTATTCATTGATTTACACTGATTAGACGACTATATCTAATAATATCCTAACATTATTGCTTCATTGAATACAGTATCGAAATAGAATATTACAACAGAAAGCCGGCCATCACCATTGACACGACTACTATATCTTGTAGTTTTCTTTGAGTTCCCTCTCCTTGTCCCCTTCGCAGATCTTCTGGGGTTGTCTGACGAGGTAAAAATTCCCGATGTGGACTCTTTCGTCAACTTTACCCACCCACTCGCAGTTCCTGGTGCGCCTGATGGAGAACCTGGCGTCTGGCACGTAGTTAAGAAGACCCTGGAGCAGATCCTTGACCTCGTTGGACAGAATCATGATCTTTTCTGGAGGGAACACGATGGATCGGATGCTTCGCACCATCTCCTCATTGATCAGCCTGCCAAAGGGCAGTTTCCCGAGAACCATGCTGTGTAGAACCGCTCCAAGAGACCACATGTCGGACAGTTTTGGGTTGAACGCGGAGTTGCAGATGATTTCGGGTGCTTGGAATCCAACGGTGCCACACGAATCGTCGCACAGCGGGTCTCCTGTTGTAAATTGTACGGCGTGTCCAAAATCTGCAATTTTGAGATTGTTTTCATTCGTGACGAGGATGTTTTGCGTGCAGATGTCCCTGTGAGCATAACCTGACAAATGAATATACTCTAGTGCATCGATGATTTGCTTGAGGTACCGTCTGGCTATCGGTTCCGTGATGAACTTGGCATCTTGTGCTCGGAGGAGCTGCTCAAGGGTGCCGCTCTCGCAGAACTCCAGAATCAAGCCACTTCTGCCTTTAAATGCCAGGGCATCCAGAAAGGTGATGATATTCGGATGATTCAATCCTCGGTGGATGAGCAGCTCGTCAGGAAGATATTCTCCGTTGCTTTTCTGCTTCCGCTTCCGGCCAGAGTTGAGCTTGATGACCACTGGCTTGTACTCGCTCTCAGCACCCAGCTTGTCTGGATTGCGATCTTGAGCCAAGATGATCGAGCCTGACCTACCTTTAGCTATGACCTGCAGTGGGTTGAAGCCAATGGTTGATAATTCTGGTATTATATCATCGTAATGCTTGTTTCCTGAAATGTGAAGAGAGGGAATTACTGATAAAAATATGCTATACTGAGCTTTATTTATTTATTTATTATATGTATCCATTTTGTTTTACTGAGGCATTTTACAATGTAAACAAATTTCCCCTGGGATAATAAAGATATATTAGTATTACTATTATTATTATTATGTATACCTTTATTGTATCCGATACAGTGACGCCACAAACATACACATAGGCTTACATCGTATGGGGAATAAAAAGGTTTGTAACGGAATCCAAGTATTATTAGTATAATTCCTTTCTTTTTGATAAAGAACATCTCCCTGACCGCAACTCCACTGCATTCATTTGAAAAAAATATTTTATGGGAAAGGCCAATTACGATAGACGATAATTACTGGTAATTACCCATTTTATTGTTGTGAAAGTTCCATCTTTTGAACAAAATAAAATATGTCAAGTATGATGGCCGGAATCAGAATCACTGACAAAAGAAAGTGTGTGGGAATGACCACTTAAGATTATATCAAACAGGTTTTTGTTTGGTTTCCTTATTTAATTCAGGAAAATTTACAATTTGTTATTTATTTATTGCTGTTATACAAATAGAACTGTTATAGGTCTAGATAGATAACGACACCATTATGTAGGGACAAATAATGGAAGTAGGTCTATATAATGTTTGGACAAATGGCTATAAGCTCCATGCTTGCCTGTACGGATAGGTCTAGCCGGGTATTTGCTGAGAGGCAGGGGATATTTGTGTGTCCAAGTATCTCCCAAGTCACAGGTGTGGGTATGTACATAACTCCCCTCATCTTCGCTTTTGAGTACAGTGACGAACTGATGAGTGACCTCGGTGCTACATACGGAATCTCCAGACGCTGCATCTGAGAGAATACAGAGGCTTTGGGTTTTGGCGGGAACAACATCTTTGTTCCCTCCGTAAGATGTGAAGTTGTCACCCCCTATGTGAGCTTCCATTTTTCTCTTACGGCCTCGGGTAATCATCTCATCTGAGTTATGGAATGATTACACCAGCCATTTGAATACACATCCTCCATTAATATTTTTATGACGTTGAGTCTTTTGTGACGTCATTCCTTCGTTACCCAATGTGTTATGTTGACAATACACATGTCATATGAATACATATTATTTAATTCCGCTATTCTGTAGCCCCACGATTTAATAATAGAGATACATTGTCGCTGATTATTTTTACCGGAGACCTTTCCTGAACCATAGTACCATAGCCAATTAAATAGCGTCTGATGGAATCTTGTTTGCGCGTGGACTGTTATTTTTACCAGTATTTGATTGGCTAGATATTGGCTTTCTATTGCATCGTCGATGGGCCTAAGTTCATAAAGGTCGTCGAGACAGAGTGTCGTAAGATCTTGATAATGCACTGTATAAACGAACCAAGAGTTAGAAAAGCGATATCGTCATATTGATGTATAAGCTGGTAAGCACATTTTCAAGATAACTTTCTTGCTAGAAATAGAAAATGTTCGCTGTTTATTAAAGGCATTAATCTAGTGTGGTCATTTTGGAAAATTGTCGCCACATTCGACCTATATGCATACACCTATATAATAAATATATTGCTTTTATTAAGCTCCCATATCCACTACGAAACCATAACCACGATAACGCTTTCATGGCCCAGTTGCTCAGAATAAATGTATCTACAATTGATTAAAAGTATGATTTTATGGACCTGCTACAAATGTAACTCCATTGCATGAACAATTTTTATCGCTACAATACTTGAGAATATGAGTAGTGAAAACTATTGGTGTTGTACATATCGCTAGAAAATGGTTCGTGCAACAAGACTTACATTTCTAACAGATCCCTAAAATGTTAGCCTACTTGTAGTCAATTGTAGCTACATCTATTCTGAACAACGGGGCAATGGCATATCTATGTTAACGAGACAGGTGGATATGAGAAGTTATGGTCTCGTAATGGATGCCTCTGGTTGACTGCAGTCAAAGGTAAATCGAAAGTAGCGAGTCCAAAATTAATGAGTTTCACTTTCAGCAGTGTTCAGATTTATTGATCACTGGTTATAGTCCGACCGGTCAATATCGACATATCTACTAAACATTAATGAATAAAATGTAAGCTAACACAATGTATCAGATCAAGAACCGTATAGTCGGCCTACAACGCATAATGTTACCTTTGCACTTGACCGTGATCACTAAAAAAAAGCAAGTCGCAACGGTGCCGAACTATTCTGCTAACTATCGTTTACAATAAAGTCTTCATGATTTCCTTCGTCTTGGAATTCTAAGGATTCTGTCTGTTTCACAATTTATTACCGGATTAAGTAGTTTGTATAACTAAAACCATCGCATGGATACTATTCCTCTCTGCCCGTGGAACGTTGAGGTCTTAGCAGTGCGAAGTGTTCAGCGTATCGACGTTCCACTCTGCCCGTGGGGACCTTTGAGGAATTAGTAGTGCGAGGTGTTCAGCGTATCGACGTTCCACTCTGCCAGTGGGGAACGTTGAGGTCTTAGAAGTGCGAGGTGTTCATCGTATCGACGTTCCACTCTGACCGTGGGGAACGTTGAGGTCTTAGCAGTGCGAGGTGTTCAGCGTATCGACGTTTCACTCTGCCCGTGGGGAACGTTGAGGTCTTAGCAGTGTGAGGTGTTCAGCGTATCGACGTCCCACTCTGCCCGTGGGGAACGTTGAGGTCTTAGCAGTGTGAGGTGTTCAGCGTATCGACGTTTCACTCTGCCAGTGGGGAACTTTGAGGAATTAGCAGTGCGAGGTGTTCAGCGTATCGACGTTCCACTCTGCCCGTGGGGAACGTTTAGGTCTTGGTAGTGCGAGGTGTTCAGCGTATCGACGTTTCACTCTGCCAGTGGGGAACTGAGGAATTAGCAGTACGAAGTGTTCAGCGTATCGACGTTCCACTCTGCCCGTGGGGAACGTTGAGGTCTTAGCAGTGCGAGGTGTCCAGCGTATCGACGTTTCACTCTGCCAGTGGGGAACGTTGAGGTTTTAGTAGTGCGAGGTGTTCAGCGTATTGATTGCTTTCGTTACCGACCTCTCCACAAATATCAGAGTAGCAGAGTTAAACAGTATCCTGCATTTTATACAGATGAACTGCACCTATTTACAATGATTTAAACGAACATGAACTATAAACGACACCCAAGCCTTGTACAACTGTTCAGAGTGGTTAAAACACCGAATCTTATTTCAAAGGTGTTCAGGCAAATGTTGAAATATAACACCTGGCACATGCACATGTCCAATATTAAAACATTATCAGAAAAGCATGGACTTACAAGTATCCCATTCTATAAATATCATATGAAGCAACACCTATCTCTTACAATTACTGGAGATGGCTGCTAGTCTCCATTATGTGCTTTCAGCCATTTTGGACACAATTTATGCTATCTTCTTGTGTCTTGTCTGTTTTTCTGTATTTGTTTGCCTGCCATTGTCCACCTGTCTCTGTATCTGTGTCTATCCCAGAGCGTGTATGAACACAAAGAACACAACAAATAAAATAAATCAAAACAAATTTTATTCAGAACAAGTAACCTGAGCCAGCTCAAATTAGATGAACATTCTCACCTGGAAATACTGACACATGACCAACACCAACCGTCTATAAAACAGACATCTCATTAGTGATGTACTCCCTCTTCTGTTGTTTTCATGTCCAGGATAGCTCAAACTTAACCTTGTGGCTGACACAAATGCTTTTATTACAGATCAGAAATGGCAGAAACTTGAATGTGTGAACTGCTATCCACTAGATCAAGTAATATGATAGCAGATTTCAATAGCTTGTATAATTAAACTGTGATAAACATTAAACCATCAGTTCATAACATAAACATCATTCTTGGCAATTCATAGTTGTGCATTTGAGTCCATTTCAACCTCTACAGCTCAATATCAGCCTTGACCTTTGTCTGGGTCGTCCTTTCCTGAACTTTGACCTTTGTCTTCTTGACCTTCCTTGACTGGGTCTTTGCTGGCAGCTTCCTGCTTCTGAATTTCTCTTGCTCTTCTGGGAACGTAGATTTGTCTCTCGGGACGATCCTAAAAGAAGTACATGTATATGATAATATGTGGATAAAGCATATTGCATTTTGCTATGTCACATCTAGTTATTTACCATCACACCTTTTAATAATAAAGAATCTTGAAAGCCGCTCTAAACCCAAATTTAAAAAAAATAATAAAGACTACTTATTTGCGAAATCTTCACAAATCCTAGAAGACTTTGCAAAAATAAACACTGTTTTTATTGATCAGTAAAAAAAAAAACCTAATATTTATATTTGACTTAAAGGCATACAATCACGGATAGTTTACCTAACTAGTGGTCTGAAGAAGTTTTACATCAAAATATATGCATTTGATTTGACTACACAAGTACTTTATAAATCCAACTACTTCTTCTTCATGTTTCACTGGTTATCAATATTTTAGTATTTATTGAATTAGATGACCGTAACCATAAATCGCAGCAGATCACTAAATGAAAACAAAACAAGGTGTTTCCCCTTCACACTGAGTCGCACCACCTCGAGTTATGCCCCCTTATTACAAACTTATAGGCAAAAAGAAATATAAATATATGCAGGTTACATTACAGTAAGTTTATACTAGAGATTCAAGCAAAATTCCCAAATCGGGGGTTGCAGTGGAATTTTATCTACCATACAGCTGTGTAAAGATTTTTGGATGTACAAACATGATGTTATGTATGTCAAGTGAATGTACTTTGCAGTTGTAGCTATGAACTCAAGTCCAAAACAAGTATAAATATCAGTGATTGTATACCTTTAAAATCATTATATATTTTTTTCTTTTGCTGTTTGACACTTCTGGAAAAATGAATTCCTTACTACTACCAAGTCTGTAGCTCAATAGTACAGAACTAAGCACCATCTCATAATTGGTGGTAGACATATAACATACGAGAGTGGATTGCCAATCAATCACCACAACCAGCATATCCACTGCCCATCGCCAAAATATAAACAAAACACATGACAGAAGAACACACTGCCAAAAATGCAAACCCACACCAATAAAATAAAACCAACAAAAAAGAAAATTCACCAAACTTGTAAAACACACCAAATGGCTATATATTTCTTCACCATTGCACATTGAATATGCACAATAGTTACACCATTTCCAACGGCAGAAAAGTAGGCCTAGATCTATCCATGTTCTCTAAATTATTATTTAAAAACAATACAGTAGATTCTCAATAATCACACACTTTGCAGTAATTGCCATTATATGTTTGGATAATACAAATGATATTCTTTCAAAGGGACAAAAGAAAACTCCATACACACAAAAATATTGTTGTTCAAATGGTAATCAGATAAAAAAAACCAAAAAAACCCAAAAAAACATGTAAATTCAAATACCTGCGAGTAAAGACCATATACTCTCCATGCACTAGATTGCAACTCATGCAGAATATAGTATGTAGCAAAATGTATATTAATTTGCAATATTATGCAATCTACTCTATATTTCTTTAGTTATCTCCCTTGTCATATCTATCTTTCGACGTGCTAGGGTTAGTAAAATACAAAATTCAAGATGTAAAATTCATCTGGTTCCTGTTGCATAGAACAATCCTAACACTACAAGAGTCGTAAGTCTAATATACGGACAGCGAGTTACGACCATCGTAGCACTACAATCATTCTGCAGGATAAGGACCTCGATCTAACCAAGTAAGCTGAAATTCCAAAAATGGATACCGTTACCCTCCGTTTTCTCTGTTTGGCCTCACTCTCCCCTCTATCATTATTTTTCTGTCCATTTTTCCCAGCATTCTCTCTGCCACTGAGCCAGGCATCCGATTGGCTGCCACTCTTGATGGGTCTAACTTGAGATTTCGAATCTTCCTTATTTTTGTCAGTTTGATAATCTGCCTGCTCCCCATTCAAAGGTTGAATAAAACAATGAAAGAAACACAGAACACACATCAGAAAGCCATGCACAACCAGAGCAAATAGAAAACAGAAATTGCATTTAAAATACTGATAAAAAATAAATGAAATTTATTTGAATGTGAAAGACAGACCTATACTACTAAATAATGACATTGTGATAATAAATAGAGGTTCAGCATGCAAATATTCTATTCTAAAACAAATGCACCTTTCCTTCTGCTAAATTAATAATGGCATATACTAATCTGGTTATGCTAGATAAACGTCGGGTATGGCCAGAATTGAATGTCCGATAGTAAAGGGGCCCATACACAAAGTTTAGCTAACTGAACTAATACTCGTCATACAAACATTGAACATTCACACTGTCATGGACACACCATCAGGTCTCCTACATTTTTTGGATTTTTTTTGGATTGGGGTTTTAAGTCGCTTTCAAGATTCTTTCACTTATATCACGATTTGTCAGTTTAGGGCAGGACAACCCACAACATCCGTAGCACTGAATGTTGCAGTAAACCTGTGAGCATCGGCTGGTACTGACAAGACCAAGGATGATAACTGCATTGCCACTCTACAGACATCGCATCCTATCAATATCGCGTTAGAAAGGTAACTTTCGCGAACATTGATGCCGGGCCCCCCGGGGCGGGATTTGAACCTGGAGCATTGGCTCCGAAGTCCAACTGTTCTACCACACGTCCCTCTGCTATATGACTTGGCCCTCAAATTCCGAAATAAAATATTTCTCATGCTCCTCAAAATCGTATTCAAGCCTTAAATATGAATTCCCATTTGGAGTTGCACACAAAAATGTGAATAAAGGATGAAATGATACTTGAAATAATTTGTAACCTAGGGCCTTCTACTGCATACATAACATTGAGCCTATTTGCATGCTGTTCTCTTTCCAAAACTAACACCCACCTACCTATGCACAAGTACATATTACAACTATTTACAACATCACTGATACAATGACTGAAAGGTTCCAAAGTTGACAAGTAAAAAAATGGAAGAAATGATAGCAGAGCTAAAGGAACACCATAGACACTTGACCCAAACCGTAAAACTAATAACACAAGACTTGGCATGATAGGATAATACACATCTGTGGTCATCCAGAGTTGTCTCACCTTGTGTCGTTCCCGTTCTGGTTTCCCTCCATCCACTTCTTTCTTGACACTGTACAGAAAGAAGACATTCATACACCCAATCTCTGGTTAAAATCAGTGCTCATATTTTGTTCCAACACCAATGCTGTTTTCCAACATAACACAATTAAGTAACACAAATCAACAACAAGGTGCCAACTATAATTAATTCTACCATCAATCAGTTATTAGATTGTGTCTATTCAACAGGGTATCGTTTCATGAAGCTATCATATCCACCAAGAGACCATAACGCTAGATAGATTTGAGAGCACATGACATCATTGGCATTTTGCCAATTCACTTTAACTACAGTACAGTCTGCGCTGTTGTTCTCATACCATACAATGTTAGAACAAAGTTTAAGACACGCGACTTCATAACAAACTTAGTATTGCAGGAAATATGCACATACCAGCTGGTACTAAGGAACCAAGGATAAGAACTGTACTGCACTATGATCGTGTCAGAAAGGCAACTACTGTGCATGTTGCTGGGCTCCATGTACGATTTCATGCTTAAGCTCATATTTTATACGAGGATTTGTGAACAAAACTTTGAGCCGAGCATGAAATAAAACTCAAAAAGCTTTTGTAAGATCAGGGCGGGGTCTACATGGTGGGTTCGAACTTGGACCTTCGGCTCTGAAATCCTGACAATCAACCACTTAACCATTATTCTAAAATACTGACCGGTCAGTTTCTTGGACATTGTCCTGTTTCTTGACATCCTCAGACTTCAGCTTGGATCCTGACTTGGGTCTGTCTCTGTCTTCTCGCTTGTCATCCCTGAGCATTACAGATAAAACGCATGACGATGGTAGATAAATCTAGCAGGAATGACAACAGACAATTGTGATTTTAACGGAAAACAAGCCCAGAGTCTGGAGGCTGCAGGCCCTAAGCCACGTCCCAGACAAATAAATCGACACCTGGACAAATAAATCAGCAGATTTCAGAAGATCCGCAATTGATTGGTCTGTATGATTGGTCTGTATGATTCCTGAGGTTACAAACCTTTTTTAGTACAATTTCTTCCTCAAATACAATTTTGGATCAAGATTCGAGCACAAATTGTACTCAAAGACATTGAGTGCAAAGAGGCAGGATGTGAGATGAATTGGTCCATAGAGATCTAAGAGGCTTTGGTAGCCATACCAGCTGAGTGACCTCTAGCCAGAATCGAATATCTGATAATAAAGGGGTCATTACCACAACATTTAGCTAGCTGAACTATGTGACCTTCTGTTATATCACAGAGACACAGCTGTGCTGTCTGTAGAGTGGCAATACAGATACCATCCTTGTCAGTACCAGTTGGTGCTCGAAGGATTACTACAATGGATGTTGTGGGTTTCCTCCTGCCCTAAACTGATAAGCCGTGATATAAGTGAAACAATTTTGAAAGCAGCTCTAAACCCTAATTAAATACCAGACCGTGGATGGAAATGTTTTCTATGCACAGCGGCAACAGTTACCTGTCCCTGCGCTTGTCGGAACCTCCGGATCTCGGCTTGTCGTCGTAGCGATCGGAGCCTCTCTTCCGGTCGTCTTGGTAACCTCTGGGAGGTCGGTCATCATAGCGGTCTCCCCCGCCACCACTTCTCTTCCGATGGTCGTCCTGATATCCTCGCGGTGGCCTCTCGTCGTAGTACGAATCCCCTTTCCGTCCGAATCCAGATCTAGGTCGGTCGTCCCTGCCGAATACATTGACCAAGATGTGAAGGAATTGTCAAATAAATGATGCCACTGCTGCAATATTAACTGTATATTTAAATTTTAAAAAAAATTTAATTGGGGTTTAGAGTCGCTTTCAAGATTCTTTCACTTATATCACGACTTGCCAGTTTAGGGCAGGAGGAAACCCGC
>JAUTBT010050655.1:0-15926 GCA_032361225.1 Lepetodrilus schrolli | reverse complement strand
TACTACGAGTTCTTGATAATCCTCTTTAGTACCGATATCTGGATGAAGTCTAACGTCATTACTACGAGTTCTTGATAATCCCCTTCTGTACCGATATCTGGATGAAGTCTAACGTCATTACTACGAGTTCTTGATAATCCTCTTATGTACCGATATATTGATGAAGACTAACGTCATTACTACGAGTTCGTGATAATCCTCTTCAGTACCGATATCTGGATGAAGTCTAACGTCATTACTACGAGTTCCTGATAATCCTCTTCTGTACCGATATCTGGATAAAGTCTACCGTCATTACTACGAGTTCCCGAGAATCCTCTTCTGTACCGATATCTGGATGAAGTCTACCGTCATTACTACGAGTTCTTGATAATCCTCTTTAGTACCGATATCTGGATGAAGTCTAACGTCATTACTACGAGTTCTTGATATTCCTCTTCAGCACAGATATCTGGATGAAGTCTAATGTCATTACTACGAGTTCCTGATAATCATCTTCTGTACCAGTTTTGGGACAGCTAAGGCATTCAGTGGAGTGGAGGCAAATCAATCCCAAGACTTCCGTGCATGCACTGAGCGGACGAGTGTTATACCACTGCATGTCATTGATGATGGGCAATTCAGAAGAAGCTTAATCCCGGTCAAATCCATCCGATCAAGTGTTGGGTATTTATTTCCCGACGCTCTAACATCCACTATGAGATCATGCATATGGTCTCGTAGTAGATATGAAAGCTTCGTGAAACGACACCCTGGATACAGATCCACGAGAACTGATGAATGATAAGTGTTTAGTTTCCCTTGATTGATATAATATATGACGTCGAATGACGTCGAATTCTCAGCATCGGTTGTATCTTAGTTTCCGATAGTTTGAACAAATAGGAGATGTTCATGTATTTGGATGTATTTATATATGTATGTAACATATTGACGACTAAAGGCAATTATGAAATATACAGATGTTGAGTATTACATTTAGGTACAGATGTTGAGTAATGTCGGTGTACATAATATAGTGTTATACTAGAATTAAATGCATATAATCAAGCTTGTTGACATAATTAATGGTCAATGCTTTTTAAAATTGAAAGTACCAATATAATACATTATTTGGAAAATTAATATTAAAAATCTATACATGTCAATATGCGTATTGCAATGCATACACATTCCAGTGCACGTTTTACCGTGCCTACACCATATGCCTGCATGATACTGAGCATAGCAATTCGTTCATCTGTACCGGAGTATGCTTTCCTGCCATGGCGGATACGGGTATTTGAAAAAGTCGGCGTGACGAACTTCAGTTTAGAAAGTTGTGAATGAGCTATTTTAAGTGTTACCCATATAACAAAACTATTATTGTATTTTACTAAATGTGTGTCAAACAAAGTGGGTGTCCATCCCCTTCTATATACGCTTCTGTATTGTGTGTACATGCATAAGTGTATTTGTGTATTTGTGATTGTGTATAGCACTCTGCATGACAGTATGCGTAGTAATGTGTAATGTGTAATGTGTATCAATGTGTATCTTACAGCTGTATACATCACAACACAGTTAACGTTGTGTAATATACTCGGAACGTGTTCCAATTCCTTCAAACAAAGAACCATAGCTCCCTTCTGTTATTGAACGAGGATAATAGTGGCTTTTATAGGATCAAAGTAATTATGCTCAATTTGATAATTGCTTTACTATCCACTATTTATCAAACACCATCACATTTCACTAATACTATTGTGGGTACATTGATTGAAGAAAACCGTGTACTTCCTACATGATGTTAACATGTATATACTAATGCATTAGTTGATACGTAAAGATAATCCGTAAAATTGTGATAAATTACAAATAGATTAACTTAAATCATTATTGATTTATTTCCATTACTAACCTAGTCATATTGCTCATTCAATATGAAGAAAAGCATCATGAAGTAATCGTATAACATGTAGCTGTGTCTAATCCATCGTGCATTAAGCTAACTGAATCTTCTTCAGTCCTGGCAGATTTTCTTCCTTCTACGGTAGCTGTCGTTCCTTTCAAACATGCACGGAAGACCACAGCTGTTCTATAACGTGTCGATTCGTTAACGGCCGTGGTCAGTGTGAACACCTGCGCGGTTTGCGAAGTGTGTGTTCAAGATTTAGTCGTAAGCTTCATTTTGTAATGACCATTAAATTAGCGTGCGCTATTAAGCGTAGTTTATGTATATAATGCACATACTTTGCAGGCTCGTGTTGAGAGTAAACCACACAGAGAACAGAACATAATAAGATTACAATTAAACTAGTTAAATTATTCTCAAAAAATGGTCAGAAAATATTTCGTGGGGAAGGTCTCTATCATATTTCGGAACTCTGCTTGAGGAATCTGGTGCCATTCTTCTTCCAGTGTGTCTGCAAGGTCTCAAAGAGTACCTCGAACCTATAGCTGTTTGGACATTATTCTATTTATACATACTATTATCAAGCTAAATGTATACGTCCAGAAAACTAAGGGCCTTAATTAATTATGTCGAGTATATTTCAATAAGAAACCCACATGGCTGTTAATGTGAAAACCGATGTTTATGTGAGAACTGCCAATCATTAGAACTTCACTCTGATTTACTCTAGAACTATGTTATTGGCTGCATGAATATATCGTAATCACATTCTTTCACGCGTCCGATGAGTATAAATAAACAGAACGGTTATCTAGTACCTAGTACGGGATAGAACAAATACATGGTCCGATTCTATCTGGAATTCATTACCAGACGTGATGCATTTCGAATGTTGGAATGGCATAGGTATTTGTGCCATATGATATAAGCACCTTAGGATGCTAACACCGTACGATCGACTCCACGTAATCCATTACTTTGATATGAACTAAATTGATAGGTTATAAATAAAATGATAGCACTTGGATAATGTCATGAAACATTTCTAAAGAAAACAATATATATTTGTTATGATACATAGATAATATTAACACAAGTATCCAATAATTAGGGTCTACCATATTTATCTTACAATATGTCGTTCTCAGTCTCTATCTAAATAACGAAAGTGAATTGTATACTGTTGAAAACAACGAGGACGATGAATGATATATACCAGACACTATCGATCGAGTTAGTATTGCTCTTACAGCGTTAGAAATCACGTTTGTACGATTAATGGTGTATAAATGAATGTGTTTAATACGGCATATGTTGTAAGTCTGAGTGAGTTGTGAGCACCTGTCAGCATATATTTATCTAATGGCCTTATTGTATATACTGGAATCAATTAGAAACACATCAAATCGTTTCCAGTAAGGGTGATGAAGGGTTGTCAAATTAACTCAAAATTCACTGAAAAGATAAATCCTGAGAAGCCGTGCAGTCACTTGACACTTAATTATTATTAATTTATTTTTTTTGAATTGGGGTTTAGAGTCGCTTTCAAGGTTCATTCACTTATATCACGACTTGTCAATTTATGGCAGGAGGAAACTTGCAACATCCGCAGCTGAATGTTGCAGTAAACATGCGAGCACCGGCTGGTACTGACAAGACCAAGGATGATAACTGCATTGTCACTCTACAGGCTGGGCATCCTATCAATATCGCATCAGAAAGGTAACTTGGAACCTTTGGCTCCGAAGTCCAACTGTTCTATCACTGTGCTACCACCCGCCTTAATCACGATAATACGAATATTAATACTACCATGTCTGAAGGCTATTACAGTTTACATATATACTTGGAGTGTCGTCCAATACAATAAGCTTAAGCCCATTTGATATTTACCTGATATTTTCGCTATTGCTAAACTCTTGAATTCAGTCATATTAGGATAAATAGGCTCCAGGAAGTCGGTCCAGATGAGAGCCGAGCAGCTGGATAATCCGGAAGACAGCGTGCTGGTAGTGTAATAGTAAATTATATACACACGTCTTTAAATACTTGATATCCATTGGCACCATCACCTTATTTAAGATTACGGGTAATACAGTGTTACTTTCCCTTCATTATCTGTATTCCAACTGCACTCCCCAATACATTATCATATGATAGAGGAAATCACTCGAGTATGTTCAGATTGTCAACTTCCGGTCAATGTATAAGATTTTACTCATTTCTATGAAGATTAGAGTTAGTCTAATTAAAGGGTTTCTCCGCGAATTCAATCAAATGTGAACATATTGATAACTAGCTGGGATTAGAAATATGAAGCTGGTAACTGAATTATACGCATCAAATTTACTTAGTTTCAGATAAACGTTCGTTTAATAAGTCAACTAGGCTGTGATTGTACACGTTAAACGTTGCGCATCTAATATGCATCAGTTGTTCCATTGAATGCAGAAATAACATGTACATATTCTATCTACTATGATGAATAGTGCCATTTATTATCAACGTTGATAGCTTTACCTGAGTGAGGCACTAAAAAGAGCAGCCAGGAACAGTCCCGGCATTCCTGGTAACTTCTGGTAAATGTCCATAACCATATATGGAACGATCTGAAATGTAAATGTACATGTATTACATTCTGGTATCTTATGTCAAACTGCCAGTATATAATATGAATAAAACATGGTTAGAGATTAATTTGTATTAGATAAAGACTGCACTTTATAGTATTCAAACTTTTAATTCCATTTTACCAGTAGTTATTATATCATTCTCTGTATTCAATTATAGACTTCAATTTTAATCAAACATTTTTAGCATGTTTTTCATGCTGATTTTTTATGTTAAACCATCTATTATATAATTAAATTTTATTCGTCACGTATTGGTGAAAGATTCCCGCAGTGACGTAAAATAATAATTCACTCACTCACTTACTCATCATTCTGTAATTGCGTAAGTATTCCCCATATGGTGATTTGATACAAATGATCACAGCCGTGGTTTAAATATGTTAATATCCTACATGGAAGAACAAACTAATGTTATAGTATATCTAAAAAGAACTATCAGAAACATATTCACTAACATACTGTATTGATTTAAAAGTCCAAATAACGTCCAATAAAAAAGATAATATTTTCATAGAATGTGCCTGAAATTTATATACCTGGTTAGGGTCTGATATCTGTTTTGATTGAAGTGGGTCACATCCCAGGTTGTCATAGTAACTAAATGCGATGACGCCCTCCCAGATTACCACGAGTGTAGTAATGAGAAACCCAGGAAACATGGCGCCTAACAATCTACGAGAAAACAAATAAGAAATGCAACTGTCGAAATCACGTATTAAATACTATAGACACATTAACCCTCTCCATGCTGAAGGCAACCGGAGATGCCCTAAAGAGAAGTGACTGTGTCTAATCCAGCAGGGAGAGGGTTAACTTGCCACAATTGAGGCAATAATAACTACCATAGATACATTAGCGTGATTATATTTTATCGCGAATATGATTATTAGTGTCTAACAAACCCGATCATCGTTATTATCGGTGCCAACATATTTCAATTCCACTACCAACTAATTAATTTAGTTTTGGTAGTTCGTATTTTGGTTGTTGCTTTAATTGGGGTTTAAAACAGATGTCGAAATAATATCGCTCATAACCTAGCTTGTCAGTTTATGGCAGTCCAGGATGGAACTTGCAACACTCATAGCGCTGAGTGTTACTGTAAACCTGCGAGCACCTGCTGGTACTGACGAACCAAGGATGATAACTACAATGCGATAGTACAGGCAGCGCATTATCAAGTTGGCGTTGGAAATTACATGTAAGCTCAGCACCAGAAGAAATGATTTAAGATCCTTTTTAAGGATTCCTCCGTGATCCTAGTAGGACACTGTCACGTCAGGTGTCCTTGAGCTTTCATCTGCTCAAGGTCACGCACAGGACACGCCCAGGACACTCGAGGTATAAGTGCTCTAGGATCCTGGAGGAATCCGTCAATGTCCTTGAACACCATAGGCGAATTTCGCGGCGATAAACTTGGCGATTTATGTTCTGGGATGGCATTTTAACATATGCTTGCACACCGGAAGCGAAATTCGCAAGGATAAATTTCGATAGAATCTTTTGTTGTCACTGATGATTTTCGCGGAGATAAATCGCTCGCCTCTGGTGTGTAACAGGATATTCGATATTTACTTTTGCTGTGAGCGAACATTGCTAAAACTTCGACATGTATTCCATGTACATGAAGAAATTACCACAGCCAATTCGTGATAAAGAGAAAACACATAGTCAGCTGATAAATTCATTTCTCACATTCGTGCTCCTGATAAAGATCCCGTCGCAGATATTCTTTGGATGGTTGCTGGGTTGAAGACAAAAGTTAAACTTCCGAGGCCTTTGCCTATGAACAAAGTCCAGAAGGTATGGCGAACTGTTGGGTCTGGATTGAAACTGTGGAATAAAAGAGAGCAGATGTAAACATCTACAGATGAGTTTGTAATTCAATGATTCAAAGTACATGCATACCATTCATCGTAAAAGAAAGAGAATCTTTTTGAAAAAGAATAGAATATTATAAACAACAGCCTATCAATGTCGAAGAAACCAATATTTTAAAAGTTAGCGATGCACTCCATAGTTACATCATAAAGTCATATTATGTAGAGAAATGGTGTCAAATTAATTTTTACTATTGCTCTCTGTATTACTTTCTATGGTAAAAACGCGCACATGGATTCATTTGTTTCTACTATTATTATCACCAATGCTTAATACAATGGAGTAATATGTGGACAATAATTAGTTTGTATTGCGCTTAACGTGAAACACGATACCCATTAATTAACCCAATCATGTAGGAAAAATAAGGAACCAATATTTTGGGTAAGTCATTCTCTTCGCTTGTGAAGGCTTCCTTAACAGACAAAATATATTCTCCTATTTGGCAGAGACAATATAATTATTTGGTTACAGTAGGATTGAATTTTAAGTATTACACCTACTTGAAGAGATTGAACCGTCCAGCGTCTTTCGCCCTTTGCCATACGTTTAATGTACCGCCCGCGGAATGAGTACCCTGTGTAATACATGGATGTATATCACATTACAGTATCATATATAATACATATATCTACAGTGAATCCGGCAATCTTATTAGTCCACGTGACAATAAAACATTTCGTTCATGCTTTGATGAACGAAAATGTCTTCCTCTTGATTAACAGGTAACTGGTCGCGACTCATCACCAACCGTGTATTTTAAATATTAATGCTCAGCTCTAAATATTAATTTCAATTGATGCGCCCTGTTAGAATACTAAATCCATGAAATCTCCACCAATTTGTTGAGTAATTTATTTAAAAGGATTGACTGCAATATTTGTTATGTTCATCAGGTATGAAAAGAAAAAAAACCACAACGATTTGCAATATTTTGTATGAACCGCTTCGTAGATTGCACGTCGGTTTTTCAGTTCATACCTCGAGCAACGTAACACTTATTGCAGTCGATCCTTGATTGTAATTCAGCAGTAGACTGATAGTATTGTGTTTCACCTTTGTCTACTTCTATAGATTTTATGTGACAAGGAAAACGTGTACACGTGTACAGACAAAGTGACACAGAAAACATGACTACTGTAAATCAGGAAATTAATGCGAGCAGGATATTAATGCGAAAAATGCGATTGTCGTGTGGCCGCATTCAATTCCTACGCATTATGTAAAATAATGAAAGGTAGGTTCGGGGAAAAACATGGTCGATCGTATTTAATTGTTGTCGCATTTATGTCTAAAAGCTTGAGGTCGCATTAAATTAGTGACGCATTAATGTCATGATTTACAGTATATCATTGCTGAATTTAATTTTTTTAATACAATAAGGTCTATACAAACCTTCTCCATGCTGGGTTAACTATAGTAAGGAGAAATGTATTGACCTTAATTACCCCAGTGGCACTGGTAGTATCTCTCCATCTCACAATAATGAATATTGAAACTATTTCTCATCTGATTCTTCTTACAGCAATTTGTGACACTATTTTGACAACGATTTCTACAGTGCAGCATTCAATTTAGTTCTGGCATTTCCAACTGTTTCAACATACAAAATAATGAATTACTCAAAGTACATGTGTAACATTGGCTCATTTTCTATAGTTCGGGGAACAGATAAATTCAATGATCTGACACCAAAACCATTCCAGTTGCAAAACTTTCTTTACAAACATATTATTCACACCCATTAGAAAGCCATAAGAATAAGTCAGGTTCTATCCACCACTCTATTTCTATATTCTGATTCTAAGCACTACTATCTTCAGGGTGTAGGTATAATACCCCAGCTTTGTCCGAGCTGACAGTCGAGACTGGTGGAACAGTGCATGAGTTGGACACCGAACCTGCACATATAAATGGTAACCTAGTTTCTAGAGAGCATAGTTTACGATTGAGTCAATGTCCCTAAATACCTGAGATATTTGACAAGCAGTGCCATCACCTGTCTGACTGTGACAGGTGACAACACGACATGTCGTTAACAGCCAGCATGGATCAAGTATTGGAATTTGGTCAGTGCTCTTCAGTATTGTCTTGACAAGACTTCTCACTTATCAATAAAAGGCATTTTGAAGTCATAATGGTAAGTATGAGTGAATTAGGGCGAGTGAGTGAATATAGTTTTACAAAGCTGCAGGAATCTTTCACCTGTTAGCAACAATAGTGAAATAGGGTTATAAATATGTAACCTGGCCTCGAGATTATGAAACCGTTTGAGTAAGGTTTCATGCTCAAGCTCACATTTTACATGGGGATTTGTAATCAAAACTTTGAGTTGAATATGAAATCGTACTCAAAAAGGTTTCGTAAACGCAGCACTGATGTGTGTTTGACAGCTCAACGTCACTGCACTATTCTAACCTACCACAATCAGGAAAAATAATAGAACACAGATATAAATTCACTTAAACCATGTTGTAACAATGGAAACAGTAAACCATGTTGTAACAATGGAAACAGAACAAATATTTTATTTGCTTGTAATATTTTTCTGACTTTTCCATATAATACATCCACAACTAAATTTAGTAATATTTGTTTATATAACACTTAAAAATATATATCATTGAATGGAATGTAAAATGGAAGCCAATAAAAATGTGAACTCTTCACAAATAATTAAAATACCATAAAAAGCATGTATACATACAACAATCAAAGCCCATATAAATATTGTTTGACATTATGAAGGTATTTTATTTTGATTAAATGAATGAAGGTATTTCCTGTAACAAAACCATCCATAAACACACCTGTCATGTGTGACGAACTGCTCATTGGCTACGTGAAGAGTTAAGTGTATGTACAGGAAGGCTGCAGACTGGTGAAATAACATGAAGTAACGTGAAGTAACATGAAGTGATATTTCTAGATTCCAGGTATTGAAAAATGCATACAAATTTCAACACTACCATAGTTATAATACAATGTCCGAAACTTGGTAATCATGCAAGGAAACATACTGGCAAACCTAATTTTTGCACCTACATCAATATTTTAACTGAAGGTTTATGCATTAAATCTACATTCTTTAACATTTTGTCAGCAGTTTAATGATTCAATTTGCACATACTGTCAATGAAGCATACTATTTCCTGGCCATATAACCAATTCACAGACATATGCCAGGATCTTACCCCAAAAACAGAAACTAATTTTCAAACAATATATATGTATAAACATGACTTGTAGACATGCATGGACACTATTAAGAAATTAGAAAACTATTTCACAGATAATAAAATGTGAAGGAAGGCTTCTCTAATATGATCTCGGCTGTTTACTCGGCGTCAGAGGCAGGAGATAGTGATCGGATGATATACGCTGTTAATTGGTTTAATTGAGCAGTCAACAAACAGCTGAATTGTGGCTGTTTTTTTGTACAAACAGATGATCCCAAGTGACTACAGATGACACCCAAGTGTATACTGCTTACATTTACCCATTGTGTTGGCTCTATTACAACACGATGAGCATGATCAAACATGTGACAGATTTGTACAAGGAAGAATTAAATAGTTTAGATAGTATCTTCATATGGGACCGAACCCCCATATCTTGGGTATTTTTATATGTCTTTGGTTCAGTGTTAACTAGATATGTATACTTTGTACAGCTTGAGAAGAAATGCTATTGTATTGCACATAATCCAAACATGGGTCGTTGATTGTCTACATTCATTCGCAAACTCATGTAAATGGATTAGTTATGTGACTTTCCCACAAAGAATTTGTCTGTTTCACCGTCAGGATTTTGTGTAAAATGTCCTGTCAATACCGAGAATGAAAAGCATGGATTTACACCAACGGATGGTCTGCCCAAGGAGCACTCTTCGGATAAAGAGACAGTTTTGTCCTCTGGGTTGGTGCTCTTCAGGATAAAGAGACAGATTTGTTCTCTGGGTCAGGGATCAGGACATCCAGAGTATTCTGAGGATCAGCAGACGTGAGAAATACTTGGAAATACTTGTAAGAAGTCCCCGTCAATGTTTGTCCACTGATCATCTGTGACAGTGACAAACATTATGTCACGACGAAAACCCCGCAGCCAAGGACCCACTCCAAAGAGCATGAGCTTCTGATAGCAACGCAGTGAGGTTTTTTCATCCATGAGATGTATCGACTATGTACATACACATCTCTACCAGGACGATTTGAATAAAGCATAACATACACAGGAAATATGATAAACACAAACATATCTAAGCCCATGTTATACATGCTGAAACACGTTGGCAATTTTCTTTAGGAACATTGCAAGATCCAGAAGGTTAACTCGGTCAACATTTATCTTGTCCAGGTTTGTAAAATATGTAAACATAACCCTTTTTCTGTTAGGGCAGCCATATATGCTATAAACAACATTGTACGGCTATGATTTGAGGTATGGTTCAACTCCTTACTCACCAAATATTTTGAAAAATCATATACTAGAAATAATTAATTTCTGTAAATTTCGAGTACCGGTATATGCTCAGTTAACAAGTATACTAAGAGGAAACAACAAGAACAAACATTAAATGTTATCGACCATACTGACAGATTGCAGTCTCAATCTCCAGGCATTGATTTCATACATATTCTGGAAAATAAGACTACAGTATGTATACTTAATTGGACAAAAACATAATTTCATTTCCTAATTAATGGAAAAGAAAATATGTTGGGGGTATTTGTGTAAACATCAGCTTTTCCTAAGCACTATATCAACTCAATTTTATCTACATTTTCCATTATAGAACAACTTCTATTTGTGAATATTTTCCAGTCGGAACATTTTCTATTTATTCCATGACAACGAGCAGGTGAAAATATGTAGGCCATTCTTCTGTTGCCTTCATTGTCGAGTGAAGATACAAACAAACAATTCCAGCTAGTTTTCACATGAGAAAATGTCCACAAAATACCTGGTCTTTGAGCTGTCATAATCGCATGTAACAATAGGATGACATCCCTGAACAATACCACAAGAGAAAAGATTATCTGGCAAATATTCACTGATTATCCCATCCCATAGAAAATATATTTTAAGAACATGCACATGAAAATAGGTATAAAGGTATCTGTCGTCTGTAAAAAAATTCACTATATAATTCTCATTTATCGAATAGTCAATCAAATAACATAACATTTAATTATTTCATTTAATTACATTAAAACTATCAACCACAAAAATTATTATATTTAATTTCTTGGCTACAGTTTTACGACATTGAAATTTTCATATAAATCTTCAAATCACCCTTTCTTGAACATTTATAACAGAAATATTTCATTTATCCTGTGATACATTTTTATTTTCTATGTATGGCAGCTAAAGATCTTCCAATATCTCAACCTCTACCCACCATATGACCAAAATAAGTTACTAAAATCCCAACTCCATCAATGATCCATACACCTTCATCAAAAATACTTTCATTTCCAAGTTTGTTCTCAACCAGCTTACTAGTATCTAAAGTCTGCCAAGATAATCCACAGATATAGACCCTTCTGCCTTGTCCACGACTACAGTGTATCCTCAAACTATACAGAAGACTTAATTCCCACCTCCTCCTAGCTCTATGGCTTCTAGTTGATATAATAGCAGGGGGGCTTTGCAGCTCATTTAAAAGGAATTGCAAGAATTACCCTGTCATAAATCGTGTCCAGATGACTAGATCTCTGAGCCTTTTAGCCCCGGATCAAGGTACCACTGGTGCAGGTACAGATAAACACACAGCACCAGCAGATGGCAACTAGCTACATGTGGAATGTTAACAATGTAACATGGATCCGTTACTGGTAGCACCAATACCCCCTGCCCCTAATCTGTGGGCTGTCAGTGGGCAGTCAGTGGGCTTGAGGTACTGAACAGATAGAGAAGCATGGAACCAGCTGTGGAAGTACTGATAACTTTCCACCACTCACCAAGATGGACTGAAATGGACTGAATCGTACCATCCTGAAATCAATACTATAATGTCTACAGAATGTAAATATGCTGGACAGAAGTGTGGGATAATAATCAAGCCAGTCACTTGATCAATTCCAGATCTGTGCTCTCTTAGGAATGGAACATTCAGACTTTTATTGAATTCATTAACTAGGAATCCAGCATTGTATGGGGCAGCTTTCATATCTATGCTACACAATAGGATATTTTCTTTCCAGAGCATATACTGTATTGTGTGTGTATTGTTGGCCTAGACAAGAGTCTTACATTAAAATGAATGTATTAACCCTTCTGACCTGAGAGCAGTGATCGTTATTATTCCAGCAGAGAGAACCTTAACCCACTGGATTACACAACGGTTCCCAGAGTAGTGAGCAGGGTAAACCTAGCTGGGTAAAGGTTAAAGTTAACTTAATAAACTATTTCCCCCTCTCATCCAATAAATCATTTCCTGTTAATTTATCTCCATGGCATGCAGGGTTTCCTGCAAAGTGTTTGTCCAATTAGTGAAGACATAATTGTTATGCTATTTGTAGGATGCACTATGTCATACTAATTATGCACTGTGACCTCTCTCTGGCATGACCTTCCTGGATATAGCAATGGTGAAAATGTAATTAATTCTTGTACACTTCTGGTGGTGGAGATGATAACAATGACAATGCAAGGAGATGTTACATACAAATCTTTAATCAATCCCATGTACCAATTTCTTAGATGTATGTTCTTGATTTACAAATTGGCTTGTCATTCAATATTATGGGGGAAATGACAAATGCAGCAATAGCAATAATAGGAAATAATGATGTGGCTTTCTGAGAATAATATTATCCAATCCGATCCCAGGCAGGCCTTGAATGTGACAACAGGATAATCGAAGATCCAGTGATGTGATTTATTTGTGGTTTGGGTTGGATACCAAAAAAAATTAAATCATTATTTGAGAGAAACATTTCTTTAATGGGCACTCATTGAACATTATTCAGAAACTGTTTGTTGAAGAACACTGATCTTGTAAAATAGAAAAAGAAGAAAGAAAACCAATAAAATAAGTATTTTCATCTCGATGCCTAATTTATCTATTTTTGTTCGTGTTTATTTTGTTTTTGAATTGGGGTTTAGAGCCACTTTCAAGATTATTTCACTTGTATCACAGTTTGTCAATTTTTTAGGGCATGAAGAAACCCGCAAAATTCGTAGCACTGAAAGTTGTAGTAAACATGTGAGCACCGGCTGGTACTGACAGACCAAAAATGCCTAATTAACGAAACATTAAAATTACACAAAATTATAAAAAAAATCAGACATGAATAAATTACATTACAATCATAGGTATTTGTCTCCTCTATGTTGAAGTGTTAAGGCGATATGTCATGTTGAAGTGTTAAGGTGATATGTCATGCTGAAGTGTTATGCAGATATCTTATATTGAAGTCTTATACTGATGTCTAAGTTGAAGTCTTATGCTAAAGGCTAAGCTGAAGTTAATGCTGAAGAGGCAAACCTGGTAGTGAAAACAAGTCTGTCAGTGTGTTTTCCAACAGTGTTCAGCCAGGTACCACACGTATGTGTGGTGGTATAGAGGACTGAACCACACCTGCGGTCCCTGATCAAACACATTGGTCAACGTGGCCAGCCTGTTTTTGCAATACAGTACCAGGTGTGGGTGTGTCTAAACATAGCAGTGGACCCACATGGACAAAGTATTTACACAACAGCTCTGGAGTCCGCCCAGCACCACCAAAGATGCACATGTATGTGTGTTGACACCTTCCCATAATCCACACTTGAGTCTTTGCTGATTGGATTTATTACGATAAAAATGCATTTGGTAGAATCAGTAGTGAATGAGTGAGGGATTCAATGGAAAAGATTTTGCAAAATACAGATGGGGGAAATGTTTTTGTATTGTGTGAGTGCAGTTACTTGTAAAGAAAGCAAATAAGATGTTTACACTAAAAATACATTTCACAATAAAATGTGCTATTTTATGGAGTCCTGGAGACCTGGAGTCAATAGGTATAAGCTCAGCACAGACAATGAACAAAAAACAATGGACATTTATACACCGAAATAAATTCCTCCATCAATTTTCTTTGAGAACAATATTTCAGTCAAATAATCACTGAAATGACTTTCATAATCACTGATAATTGTGGTTACTGGTTGCCCATGACGACAATATTTGCACCTGACAAACCTGTTATCCTTTGCATTCTGGCCAGAAATATCAGCCTATTGATCCAGACATGGACAATAATGGAGTCAATAGATGGGCATACTTCTGATGTCGGGCCTACTAACTGACTTCCTCCCTGAGTGAGAGAAACATAGCAATAGTTACATACGTGTAGTTGATTTATTTCATTACCTTTCCTACTTGCAGTCTCTATTGAAAGTTAAAGACATAATATGAGCCAGTTGCCTCAAATGCAACAAAGATTTCATTGTTTTGTGTTACATTTGCAAGAGCTACTACATTGATCTGACAAAACCCTGGGTAACAAAAATGGTGGAAAAGACACTTCAGGTTGTCACCAGGTGGCAGTGTTTAAATATAGTCCGCGGCTTCTTTATCCTCTGTGGTATTACTCCACCCATATGCCTTTCCCAAATTCTCAGGATTTAGTCTATATTTTCCAGGCTCAGGCAGTCTTGGCCTGGTTCAGAAATTTATAATATTGCCACAAGAATTTCTAAAAGCTGAATCATCAAATCTATGAATTGAATGTCGAAACAATTCATTACCAAAAATGTCAAGGAAGACGAAAAAAAGAATTAGACACAAATACTCAATTTAACGACAATTACTGGATCGGAACACTGTGTTGTTTTTTCCATTTTTTTCTTCTTCTGTTGTTAGTTTGAATTTCCTGGCCGAAGAGGGACAGACATTTGCACAGTAGTTGTGTTCACTATAGGGGTATTTACTGTTTACTGCAAATGTCCCTGGTAGACATTGGCATATGCTATAACATACAGATCGGAGATAGACTTATTGATTAAACATTTCACATGTGTTGAAGGGACCTAGAAACACATTGGATGGTTTTCCTGCAGGTTTTCTGTGTGTCCTAGGAATCATCAGCGAAATGAACAAACATGACAATTGTCTACAAATTGTCATTACAAATAAAACACAAAGAAATCTTTCCATCGACAAACTGTAAAATTTAATATGAAATGATGAAATATTTCTGAAGCAATGTTTGCAAATTCATGCTTTCTGAAATGGGAGAACCCAAAATATACTGGTTAAATGAAAACTTACAAAACAATAGGCAATATTTGCTCTCCACATTGTCCAACAGGAATGTGGTGAACTAATTCCTTGCGTAAATAGGAGAACATTATTTCTCCTTATTTTCTATTTCTATGAGATACTTACAATAAAACACACTCGAATAGTCCCGCAATTCCCTCAGATATAGCCATCTATTCAAACATACATTTTCCTGCCTTGTATGGAAAACACAAAATTTTGACTTGCAAAATTTCGTATTATGGTGCAATCGCCCGAACACAGC
>JAUTBT010050644.1:0-15927 GCA_032361225.1 Lepetodrilus schrolli | reverse complement strand
GATTGATGATACAAACATTCAAAGTCCTCTTAGACTGGGAGGCAAGTGAGATTTAATTGTTGCGAGAGTTCCAAAAGGGTTGAAGTCCTTGAGGGGTAGAGGGACCCTAACTAACCACAGAAACCCAATTCTTAAGCATATTTATTGTGGGATAATAATAGGGGTACTACTCAAATAACCCCCAAAATGACATTTAATTGTTGTGCAAAGTTCCAAGCATAATTCCTTTGCTATTTGGTAGAGAACATCTCACTCAACTAAAGTAATTATATTTTGTTGGAAAGGCCTCTTTAATTGTTGTGAAAGAATCCATTCATGTCTACAAATCCGACTACTCTAGCACTGTACTGGTAAACCTTTGGTGTTACCTGCTTTCTGATTGGCGAACCTATAATAATTTCTGCTTTGTGATTGGTGAACCTATTGTGTCCTGTCTTTTCATTGGCTAGACTACAATATACCTTTCCTGAGGCTCTTGTTACTTGTATCTACCTTCTGACTGGTGAACCTACACTATGTGTTATATGGTTTCTGATTGGTGAACCTCGAGCTATTGTGTCTCTGATTTCTTTTTGGTGAACCTATTGTCTCTGGTTTCTGATTGGTGAACCTCTAGCAATTGTGCCTCTGGTTTCTGTTTCTGTCTGGTGAACCCAATGTCTCTGGTTTCTGGTTGGTTAACATCTAGCTTTTGTGCCTCTGGTTTCTTTTTGTTGAACCTAATGTTTCCGGTTTCTGTTTGGTTAACATCTAGCTATTGTGCCTCTGGTATATATATGGTGAACCTAATGTCTCTAGTTTTTGTTGGGTTAACCATGTCGCATATTTTCCCTCTGATTGGTGTACCTACAATAACTAACAATGTCCTATATGTCCTACAGGTATCACAGGTCCTATACACATCCTGGAGGACGGAAGTCGTTTTGTCGGTTATATGCTACACAACCTAGTGGACGGCATATACAGACCTATAGCCAGGAGTCAAAAAGGGTCAGTTTTAGGAGACACCCGGAACTGTTTGAACTCAACGTAAGTGCACAACGTGGTGGCCTCGTGCTAGTGGACGATGCTGATTAGCGAATACACTTCCGGGAAGTCATATTTACTATAGGATAATAATTCATATGATGTTTTGTTACCACAGCGTGTTGTTTCGAGCCATGCCATATTGAACTGATACGTAGTTACTATGACATAATAATTTCTCCCGTTTCCATTGGTTGAAATATTATAACTACCTTTTACCTATACCTCGTACATTCGGCACTCGACACGATCGATAAAATTACAGTCGTTGGGATTTTCAAATAAATAGGGTAAACCACAATCATTTAGGATTTGTTTAATATTAGATAACCATTTGTACGAGTTATCGGGTGGTATATCCTTTGTGAGAAAACTATTTACAGTGTGACTAAGCTTTAAAAGTATGGTCTGATGGGTCGATTTTCGCCAAAATGCTATAATTTGTTTTGGTATCTTTATTCTGAGTGGGAATATACCTATTCATCGTAAACCATAACATTTGGGGTAGATGATTTTAGACCGGCAGCTAGTTTTAGAAATATTCAATGTGTTTCTTTTCGATTATGTTTAAGTTTTCATTTCGCACCCATATAACAAAATGGGTACAATCATAACATCAAATGTATTTATAGTACATTCTAAAGGTAGAGAAATGTTTCGTGGTTTTTTTAACAGACAGAACATTGCTTTTGTGGCTTTGCTTAATAAAGTCTTCATTGAACAGATTAGCTTTCTGTTTCTGTGAAATTCTATACCTAGATATGTATACGTATAATCTATTTTTGCATTGTTAATATAAAACGATAGCTTAGTATTTTGAGCTGAGTTTACCTCAAGTTTCCAACGATTGCGTAGTCGTGAAAGTCATTTAGTGTTGAAGAGAGTCAGATGTATCCACAAAAATAACAGTATCATCCGCATACAAAAGCATTATAAAGCGTATCCATAGGTTGAGATTATCGGTATTAGTGGAGTAGATCTCGACCCCTTCGTGTCCCTTATGTCAGATAGGTTTCTAAATTGTTTAAATATATTGAAAAAAGCAGTGACGATAAGTTCTCACCTTGTCTCACACCCGCGTTACAGGGGAAGAAATTAGAGGTAGAGTTGTTTGATGTTACACATGATTTTATGTTTGAATACATATGTTTGATAGGATTTAGGAATCTTCCGTGAATCCCAAAGACCAGCACGCTATACCTTATCAAAGGCCTTCGAAAAATCAATAAAAGCACAATATAGTTTCTTCCTTTTTAGTTTAAAAATATCTGATAACATATGCAGGACTAAAATATTGTCAATTGTTGAAAAACCCTTTTCTAAAACCAGCTTGCACCGGGCTTATTATTTTATTAGATTCAAGAAAGTTATTTAGACGACGATTCAAAATGCATGTGAAGAGTTTTCCCATGCAACTGAGGATGGTAATGGGTCTATATGACGATGGATCAGATGCAACTACTTTCATTTTATAAATTGTTTTAATATTACCTGTTAACCAATCATCGGGGATAATCGCCGTTGATAGGACTAATTATAAGTTAAAATATTGGACAAGGAGGGGTATTGTGAAAGTTAGCGAATCAATAATGTAGTTATTTTCTATATTGACCCGCACTCTTATTTCTTTTAAAATTACCTGCAGCGACCTCAATTTCATCACTTGATATATCGTCATTCAGAATCTGTAGATCATAGATGGTTCTAAATCATTTTCTAGGGAGTTATTATTGTCGTTATTCGTTTGTTTTACTTCTTTAAAATATTCAAATAAATATTCAATACATGGCATTTCTGGTGGGTTACAGTTCTTTTTATCATTTAAAAGCTTCCAGAACTCTTTAGGAGAATGCTTAATATTATGTCGAAAAGTGTGACACGCTTCTTTTTTTTATTATGGGATATATATTTATCCAAACGTGTCTTATATGCTTCAGCACCCGTCTACACGGTAAATTGCCTAACGAGACTTATGTAACGCAGGTCTCACGAGACAGACTTACCGTGTAGGAACCGAATTACCGTCTAGACCCCATTACTGTCTAGACACCCCAGTAATGTCAAAATTGAACACCTGCTACACGTGGAAAGCAGACGATAATCCAGTTGTGTGCACTCTATTAGCGATGTCCGTCCAATAACGCGTTGTCACTGATGATTTCTCCATCTGTACTCCATCCAATGAATTTAGCATGAACGATCACTTGTTGGGAGTCAAAGGAAAGTCTCGGATTTGATAACTTTCCCGACTCGTGTTGATATATTTGATATTTCAAGACATTCAGGTGAGATTATCTATGTATCGTGATGGACAAATGCACATTAAACTGAATTTATCAAAACTATTGTACATTCAACACACATCCTTCTCAGGTATTTTATTTAAACATATTTTATTGATCAAAATGTTAACTGATAACATGTTTACAATACCCTATAGAACCCTGAATTTTAATAATCAACCCCAAAGTTTAATACTTGTACCCAAAACTAGATTAACCTTCCAATGTTGTCCTTGTTCGACAAGGAATTTGATTAACCTTCCAATTTTGTCCTTGTTCGACAAGGAACTTGTTTTTCATTTCATTTTGTTCTAATAACAATTAAACCTGAATACAATTCGGACCAATGGGAATTATTTCAATTCAGTGCAATTTTGTGCTACAATTCAGGTCGGTCAGTTTATATAATTTAAGGCAATTTGTATTGCAATTCAGAGCAGAAATTACAATTTGGGACTGTTATTACAATTCAGAACTTTACATACCCGCTCCCTATACCATACAAGAACATGTATGCAATTAAATTGTATATATTGTACAAACATACATACATGTATATGAATATATTCATTGATACTTGATATAGGAGGAATAAGTATCCCCTAATGCACATTCTACTGTACTTATCAGAGATCCTACCTGTTCAGAAGTACATGCACATCCCGTAAATTGCATGTCTGTGTTATATTCCGGATGCTTAATGCATTAAGCCACCATTTGCATTATTTTATAACATTCCCATTAATAGTAAGTATTCTGAAATAATATATACAGTACGTCATGAGTTAATCTTTAAAAGTTGGAAATAAATTGTAATATTTATTGTAAATGTAAAGCGTGGATTCCGTAATTTGGCATTTGTGTATGATATACTGGTAAACATGATAAATAAAACCTAAATCAATAAACAATGATGTGTCTGTATATTTCAGGGGTAAGGGTTACTACATACTGAATAAAACCGTTATTTGGCCCGGGGGCTCGTCTACCGTACCCACAGGTCACCCCGAGTGTGGGTGGCAGGGAGAATTATGTGCTGATATATGTGAGTACAATTCTCTTCCCTCTTGGAATTAGCACACTTGATGAAATACTGTCGATCAGAAAGTACAGATTCTGCCACTTTCTGAAACTTCAAACGCATATATGTCAGATGAGTTTTACTTGAATCTATGCATGTTAAATGTATCTCCAAAATCCTTTCATTTAAATATCATCGTTTATTCATTCATTATGTTCCAGTATTTAGCAATGTTTTGATTAATGAATTCGACATGATTGTTACCACTATCTAAAATACTCGTAGATCAGGTTCCGATTTCTCAAAACAAACTTGAGATTTCTCCCATTGAGTCAGTGCTGTAACTTGATTAAAATCTCAGCTGAGTTTGTACTCATGTTACAGTAATGAATCAATGGAAGACATTTCAACTGAGCAAAATCTCAAACTCAAGTTTGTTTCGAGAAGTCGTGGCCGGCGACCGCTTTGTTTCAACAAAGCGCAGTGACATTGCCGAAAATTGCCACGACACCAGACAGCTTACAGTAGCTTACACTTCGCTCTTGAATCGCTTCTTAAGCCCCCGTCACACTAAAGCTACGCTCATCACGATCGCCCCACGCTCAAAACATTTGGCCGAGCGTGGTGAGAGCGTGGCCAATTGGGCCCCAGTCCTGATACTACGATCTAAGTGCGTCTTTACCCCGATCTCATTGCGCCCAACAAGCTTTCATCACGCGTGCACTGCGCCCACTGCGTCTTTATTGCGACCAATCCGATCGCATTGCGTTCAAACGACGCTTTCACTGCGCCTAAACAACATTCACCGCACCTCTACTGCGGGCGCGCTCCTAGTGCGACGTAATCACGCTCTAGTCACGCGCCGACTGCGTTCTACACATCATCATTCGTTCTGCCGTGCTGTTCACATCAAGATTATTTTCTACGGATGCTACAACTCTGGACACTGATCTGGTGGGGTGGCCAGGGTAGCACCCAAATTTATATCCCAAGTTCGCAGGACGTGATCTGAGCCTGGTATTGAAGCATCTAACACGTAATGCGAACACCACAACGGCGTGGTCTGAGCGTGTTGGGCGTAGTACAATCGTAGTACGAACGGGTCGTGATTGGTAGAGACGCACCATGGTCATAGCGAGAGCGTGGTCAGGTCGCTGAGACATCTCCATGGACGTAGTAACAGCGTGATGAAAACGTATTGACATCGTGCTGAGAACGGGGAGACACTTTTCACACACCCGACACGATCATTAAGTTAGTCCTGCGCTCGAGTTACGTGGTTACTACGCCTTCCACGTCTCTAATACGCCCGCACTGGGCTGTCTTTCCGCCTTTCTGCATCCCAAACGCATCATCAGTCAGGAAGACATGGCATGTCCCTGTCGTCATTTTGTAAGGGGGTCCGCTGGAAGAAGACCAGTTGTCCCATCTACTAGACACATCTTCAGCTCTGATTCATTGAAGATCTGTGCATCTGACATGTGTCGGTGGCTTCCAACATCTATCCAGTGGAACTTAATAGTCTGCGTCGACGAGGCCCATCAGAACAATGGAACAGAAGGCTTTATAGTTGTGATAAAGACTTCCACTGTTCGGTGGCTATCTGCAGGCAGCATGGTTTCCATCAAGGGCTGCACAGGCATGGGGGACTTTCCATCTACGTCCAAACATTTCAGCAATGGCACGGCATTCAGGGGAGATTGGACAGCTGACTTCCTTCTTGTAATCATCTACGATGGCCTGGCAGACTTCTCACACTCATACATGGTGATATGAGGAACTCTGGTCAAACTTCATACTGGCATACTTATTACCGGATGCTAAGTGGCGCATAGTCATTGCAATCTTCAACCCTGGTTCGATAGCCTTCCTATACCGGCAGTCTTGTGTGGTGCATCTTGGACCAAGTCTGGCAAAAAGCTCATCAAACGTCTCTGGTGGTACTCTCAGGAAGTTGAAGAAGGATGCAGGATCTTCGTGTCGCTGTTATGGCATTAGGCGGTGATAGTGGCCGAACTGAACTCTTCTCCCCATATCTAACGATGGTCGGACCCAGTATCTCCTCTCCCTTCTTCCTCTCCCCCTCCTCCTCAAGATGTTGACAATGGCCTGGTCATCCGGTGCCTGTTGTGCCTGCATATGTGCTAACAGCTGTACAATTAGCACATTCTGTCTGTTCGCGGCCATGGCGTAGAGCAGATGCACACTGATTATGAAGCTGTATTTAAACAAAAATGTGTGTGGGGGGGGGGGCGGGGGGGCGCTCAGTGGAAGTGGGATCGAAATAAAATCGCACTACGAACCTATTGCAAACGTCGGAACGTATAACGAGCGTCATAGTCTCAGTGACAGGGCAGTGTATACGTAGAGTTAGCGGAAACAAGTCCATAACGCGTAGTAAAAGAGCAGTAACAGCGCAATAGGAACGGGGGAGGCATGTATTGAGAGCCCAATAAGCGACCCCCAATACGCTTATATTCGTTGTTGCTACGTCCACGATACGCTCATGTAGTTCGCTTCGCGCTGCCATGGTGACTACTGCGTCAGTACATCGCTGTGGTCAGAGCGCCGACCCACTGGCTCGAGGTAGCTCATGGCGACTCTCTCCCGTCCTTGACAGTTTCCACTGCGTCACCAAATCGTTCTCAGAGACCTTACTGCGCGTTGTCTCACGCTTTCATACTTTTCAGGTCGCAGTAGAGAGTGACAGGGGTATTAGATAGTACATGCCGTTTTGTCCAGGACGTTCGTGGCTAAATATACTATATCTGTGAAATGATATATGCCATGGCCACGACGAGATGCGAGTCGAAGTTAAGCTGGTTGACGTCAGGGTTGTCTGTTCTGCTCTGTTCTCTTTTCGTCTATTATCGGCTTATATCAATAGTCTTCTTCGTCAGTTTGATTGCTCGGGAGATGGATTGCTCTGACCAACGGATTGTAATTCCGTCTAAAATCCGCGTGCTCAAGTGAATCAATAAAATAATTTACACGTAAATGGCAATTGACGTACATCTATATTGCTCGATCATAACAGTGAACGTACCGTTTTCACATTTGTTTAGTGTGTTGGAGGGTTAGTAATTCATCATTCGAGCTATCGTCGTCGGCTTATTCTAATTATAATTCTAGTTTAGGTTTTAAGGTTTTCAATTCCATCTCAGTTGTCGGTAGATGTGAGTTAGTAATGTTATCTGTATTGATGCATTGTATAAGTAATCTCACTCTTAGAGACCAAATCTAACGAAACACACGATACTTACACAAACAAATACCAGGTTTATCTTAAAAACGTATCCCTGTTAAAATTTACATTGATAAACAACAAACTTCATCCATTAATAATTCCATCTTCATCAATCTTTCATGTATGTATACAGTGCACATGGGAAGAAACACACGTAGTTACGCGCTAAAAGTGCAATTATTAATATGCGCGTATTTATTAAGGATTCCTTTACCTATTTTATGTTTTCGCAATTTGCCAAATGCTGAAATCTGCGTCATAATCAGTTATTGAAAACCACCGTAGGGATCCATATTTAAACAAAAAAAGCCTTTGAAGTGTTACATTTATACATGTTTTCCCTTGGAATATCGCTTTAAAAATTGCCATTTGCGGTAATGAAAACAACTCTGCGACTTAATGGAACAAAAACGTAGTAATTTCGTCGTAAACGGTATGAATAAATGTGTTAGTTCACCTTTCCATTGCAACGTATTTAGATGTCGCTTATCGAGACTCCTAAACATTAACTTACTTTATATTAATTAGCAAGAACCTGCACGCTTTCCTCCCGGAAGATAACATATATTGAACAACAATATCATATTAGTAATAATGTGGGCTAATGTGTACAGCAGCACGTCCGGCTGAAATATGAGATAATAACATAGAATCCTTGCTTTAATTGTAGAGAAGCAGTGTTGCTATGCCTATGCCTATGGTCTCAGGTTAACGCGACATAGTAATCAGTGTTGGGGGGGGGGGGGGGGGTATAAGAAATGGAATGGCGGTGTTTGTCATCGATATAGAGCGTGTGTAATGTGTTCATCGAGAACTAACTATGAATTATTTGATCTCAATGCAACCAATCACCCATTATAAATCATCAATGTTCTTTACCGAAAGTGAAAGTTGGGTAACTGAATGAACTGGGTATTACAAATATACCCCTTTGATCAATTTCCCACTTGATTGACAAAATGGCCGAATACTCTAGTTAGTTTTATTTTCTAGTCACTTCACTAAAAGATAAAATGTAATGAACAGGTATTACAGTGTTGTATTGCACACACACACACACACACACACACACACACACACACACACACACACACACACACACACACCACACACACACACTACTAAACGCCCATGGCCGCCATCTTTCAAAATGCCCGCCACCTATGACTACAATTCGCTATACAACTCAGCTACAAAGAGTCCTAGACTATTAATTCTGGTATCTATGTATATGTGATTGGGGTGATAGAATTCAAAGGCGGCAATGCTAAGTAATGTGGCCACTTCCGGTTCAACATCTTGCATGTATAGATTTGTTCATAATATGTTTCCATGTTCAGAATTGTTCATAATCTGCATTGCATGTTCAACTCTGTTCAGAACCTGCAGTGACATGTTCAGAACTGTTTAGAATATGTTTCCATGTTCAGTTTTGTTCAGATCTGTTCATAATATGTATTGACATGTTCATATTTGTTCAGTATCTGTATTAACATGTTCAGATGTGTAAAATATGTGTTTCCATATTCAGAATCTGTATTGACATGTTCAGTAATGGCATTTATACATTCAGTTAGTAACATCAACTAGTGACGCATTACTACTAACATTAACAACTAGTAGTACGAATAGATGTTTATTAATATAGGTATAAATCTGTTTATAACATACTGATGGAATTGGAAATGGACCCCGAACACACAGCACTACATTAAATGGGCTTCTTCATAGCCGACCATTGTCTATATTGTAGAACACTACGGTCTCATTTGACAGATTCATTTCAATATAGAAACAATACATCCATTACCGTAATTTTGTTGAATATGATCGTACTTCCGTAATACCTTATAATTAACTGTAGGTTAAACTCCATGTACATTAATAGGTAATAGAAATGCCATGTTTATAGACTATTCATAGTCTCAGAGTGTGAAAGTAAATAGTTTAAATATAAATAATTATATAAATAATTGTATTGATTGGTATTATATGAAAGGAACCGTTGAAATGCTTTATCTTGTTCTAATCTAGACTTGCTTAACTGCTCGATGTGAATATTTTGAATAAGAGTATTTGTGTGAGACCAAGGTGTGACACCGATTACCATGTTTACTTAATTTTCACGAAATCGTAATATTTGGAAATTTGCCAAGATTGCTTTACTAAATGAATAAAACATATGTTTTATACTAATAGTATTCCCTCATTTGTTTCCATAGCGATGCCAATAATCACGGGATCTGTTGTTGGCATAATCGTCACCGTCATCGCAGTTATCGTCTCAGTTGTATGTATCCGCAAGTAAGTATCCTTGTGACATACAGAGAAGCATTGGTTTTACAGACACACGTATGTACATGGTTTGCACACAGGGAACGATGTGTGTATTCTGGATGTAGGAAGGAATTAGTTAGGGCCGTTGACGTGCCATGTATCTAACACCATGCTAGTTATACTAGTCATTAGGAAATACACTAACGTCATAATGCACACATTTAGTAATAAGACTAAAACTGGTGTACACATTATTCAAATGATATGGAAGGCTATACCGGATAAGTGAAATAACGATGTTATGTGCACAGTCTATAGCTTTCAAGTGACGCAAAATTATGGTCTATTCATGTTAATACTGTTATTGCCTCTGCGCCAAAATTGGCATCACCCCTCCGTAAATTTCAGTTTTTGTAATCTAGAACAATATTATCAAAAATATATGTAATGTATATCAGACCAATACTAGAATATTCCTCAGATGTATGGGACAATTGTACTTACGAACTATCAGATAAATTAGAAATGGTACAGTTAGAGGCGGCAAGAATAGTTTCTGGACTCCCCAGGTATGCATCACGTAACAGTTTATATTTTTAGACAGGTTGGGAACCAATTAGCACTAGACGACGTAATAGAAAGCTATGCACATACAATCTCAGAAACAAGCATAACATATCCATCCCAGTTTCTAAAACTACTACTCTGAAAAAATAGTTTCGTTATAGTTCAATACGTATACGTTTGTGGAAGGAGCTAAATTTAGAAACTAAGAATAGCAACACTGTGGGTAATTTCAAGAAATGTATATTTGTCACTCCAAACATACGGTTCCAGATAAGCAAATGTTTTACATACGAAGTTAAAATATGCATGTATCTCTTTGAAAGCAGATTTATATCGTGTATAATTAGTCAACAATAGTATCTGTGATTGTGGCATGTTGTATGAACATAATCATCATTACTGTTTAGAATGTCCAAGATATACATCACTACGTGCTGTTTTATTTCATGAAATATCCAATCCTCATGCTATACCTAATCTAGAAATAATTCTCAATGGAAATTCCACCTTAAGCTCTAATACTAATATTGTTATCTTTAAAGCTGTTCACAAATATATCATGTCAAGTAAACGCTTTTACTAAATTGTTCCATGTTATACATATATGTACTAATTTATAATCTACATGTTACCCACCAGTAAATATATTAACATAAGATTGTATTGATTATAGCAGTAGTATACATGTGCTTTATAAGATTGGTTATTACATGTAATTTGTGTCTGTGTTTTTACCTAATTTGATGTTTGTATAAATATATATTATTGTAATTTGCACTGTACATATACCTCACATGTAAATCACCAACTTTGTTAATTTATATATAATAATTGTACATACAACTTAACTATTTACTCTGTATTCTTTTAGGGAGCGGATCTCGTAAGCACATAGCTTTTATCCAATCCCATGACATTTTGGTCAATAAATATGTTTAAACTACTCAAAATCGTACTCAAAATAGTTTCGTAATCTCGAGTCAGATGTAGGTGATATGATGGTAAGTATTTAAAGGGTCACAGTGACACCAATGCTGGAAGTACATGAACTGAATTATGTCTACGAATGTCGTCAGCCTCATTACTGGTGGAAACAAACAGTGCATCGATAGGTCTACAATATATCGGGTAGCCTTCGTCAGGCACTTCGTCAGCCTAACCAATTTCGAGACTGACTTTGCGACAACCACTCTCTTGACAGTATGTATGCCAACCATAAGGCGAAAACAGTTTACAGTACAGGAAATTCCAGAGAACAAAAAAATCTTTGACGTATTTTTAAAATGCCGGGCAGAGCTCATCGCCTTGCCTGACCCTCCTCTTCACTGCATCTTCACATATACATAACTTTAAGTCACAACATGACTTCCACTTACTGAAAAGCGTAAGTATCTATGTGCGTGGTTTAGAGGGTAGCTGTACGGAACGGCATCCACAACGACCCGTGTCCCTGTGATGTTAATGACGACACGTACACTCGTAAATTTGATCGCGCATCACTTTAAATGCAAACAGAATCAATCTTTCGGAACATGGATCCATCATACCCCTTTCACAATCCAATGATCAGAGAGAGCAAAAACACTCATGCGGGAAACCCTTTGTTCCGCATTCGAAGAAAAGGGCGTGATTTGTTTGCATTGTGGTAAGCAAATAGCCATGTCGCTTTAAAATGCTCTATAATATAACCCAAGGTCTCCTAGGGTCAATTTCAAAGCAGTTGTAGGCTATGGACAAAACTTTGTAGATTTGCTGATATGTTTTAGATAGTAAAATTGATCTCGTAGCGTTCTTGCGCTAAGCCAGCCCATTACCGAAATATTTCGACCAAACTGTGACGTGTTACATTTACATTTCCTATTTTGTGCAGAAGTCGAGAAGATCCACTTGAAATATTAGCCACCCGTGAGTAGGTTTAGCAGATACAAGTAGGTTTAACAGATACAAGTAGGTTTAACAGATACAAGTAGGTTTAACAGTTGAAACAAATACACTAGAAATCATGTCGGTGTATATGTCAAATCTTACCTTTTCGAGCTCAGACGTGAAGTGGCACCTCGTGACCTTTGATCTGATCTTCGCTGGAGTCTGAAATTTGATGATGAACTTTCCATTAAATACTTTGCCATTATATGTCTATATCGTCTTGGTATTCAGAGGCACTATTTAACATAGCTATGATGATTTAAGCAATGTAATGCGCATGGGTTCTTCTTTTTATATTATTATATGCTAAGGAAAAATATATGACAGTGTTACACATATGAATGCGAGGGAATAATAGGGATAGACATATTAGAGTCTCGCTTCGAACACTTGGAATTTCGCATCATAGCAAATACCAGTACTAGACATTTTTGAAAGTATTACAAGCGGCAGTAAAGTATAATATTTCAAGTTTAAGAATATGATAAAATGTATAAATGCATAAAGATAGTTTACATGTTCATGAGATAGGTATCAGTTGACGAACATGTTGACGAACATCTGAGATAAATCTTCGTAATGCTACAGTAGTCTCTAAAATACAAAGGCTTGAATGTACATTACCTGCTTCTCATTTAAAATTCAAGTTATGCTTTAAAATAGTATAATATCATGAAATATGTAACCACATTCTCTAAACATTCTTATGACAACGTATTTTGCATGTCGCTGGTTCCCATTCAAATGTAATCCATGAGAAACATACATCTTTGAAAATATTCACCAAAATATTGAATCAAACATAACACCTTATGCGAGTGTAATGACGTCGAGAAGACGAAATGATTCAGTAGCCGCCATCATTTTAAAAAATATATGTTTTCAAATAGGAACTGTTTACATACGTGAGTATCGAGACAAAAAAATTTTAATAATACACTTATTTTTAAAATACTAGTAAATGAAATTACAGACATTTATTATGAATCATAATTTATGAAATCGATGATTGGGTCACATACCGACTTACAATTTGCATGTTAGTCTATCCATAGGTTTCTTATACAGACAAAGTAAATCTGTAAATACACAAGTCTAAATATAGATTATTAAATATATGTATATAAAGAAGGAGGAGTGTGATTCTGATGAAATACGCAACATGAACTTCTTTAATTTTTTTCCGAAAATATCATTTCTATTTAATAAAATATTACGTCGTGTACATCGTGATATGTACAGTTGTGCATAAACCTCAGAAACCTCAGAATCCTGCTCGACTCTGATACCTAAAACACAGAACATGCCTTGCTGGTCGATCGTGTTGCTGCCTTCGAACCTCGTCTGTTTAACTTAACGAAAAATAATTCGAACCACATTTGAAAAATTACAGATATCCAAGATAACACTATACTAAACCATGCCATTCTTCCGTAAATTGTTCGCGCCTTTGACAATAAAGGCTTTCTAATGCCTGTCCATAAAAGCATCCAAGTTCAAGGGTGGTTTTAGAAATCAACAAATTGGCACAAGATGTTGCATGGTCATTTGGTTCGGTGTCCAGTGGCAGGTCTCTTGTCTGCGGTCAAACAAATGACCGTCACAGACTGTATGATGTATGAGCAATGAAAACACATTAGCCTGACCAGTCCAGTTGTTGTAACAATCTGCCGCGACGGCCAACTGCCCTGTGTCCGTGAAACATGACAATAGATCATGTGGATGTGGAGTCGTGGGTATCACAACCAGGATATGCAGCTTAGAGTATAGAGAGCAGCCTCTACAGTATAGTAGCCTAGAGTAGAGTATAGAGAACATCCTATAGAGTATAGGGAACAGTCTAGAGTATAGAGAACAGTCTATAGAGTATAGCCTTGAGTGTCAGTCAATGGACATTTTATTGCACTGTATATGTACATACATAGTGTTCCATGTACAACGTGATAGTGTTCTGTATTCAAGATAGATGAATTACAATCTAGTATTATCTCCTTGAGAGTCTGTTTGTTCACTTGCATGTTATCTCGTCATTGTCAATATCTGAATGCTTCCCAGGCACATTTATATCAGCCCTCGTTAAGGAACTTTGATGTATATGACACTGATTCTCCTGGTTGTTGACAAGACACGACCTTCCACACACACACCATTTACTTGTAAGTTAAACAAACTATGTTTTTGAATAGCACAACTGCCATGCCTGTTAAAATAAATATGTTCCATGTAAATGCGATCTTTATCTACTACTTTATACATGTCAATTTCAGAAACAAAGACTTCGTGACCAATAGGTCTTCACGGAACGACTTCCTCTCCCACCACCAGAGCGATGTCAACATGAAATGTCTGTCCAGTCCATTATCCACGGCTCGTACGATGCGGTCATAGGGTGACGTAACTTGACCATATCGACCATGGCAGTATATCATCTTACAGTTCAGTCTGTGTGACATACAGCTTCCAAATATTTAGCCCAAACAATGCATGTTTGACTTCAGATTGACCATGTCTTCCTATTGACCAGGGCTTTGTACTCGCTAATGGCGTCAGACAAGGAGATGGCCGTCTTTGATCACGGGTTATACCTACCTGTGAACGCGTAAAGTACGGGTACCTTTGTGTATGACATTATAGGCCAGGTATTTGTACAGGTATGGGAGCAAAGTGAGAAACAACCCTGGTGCGTCATTGACCGAGGGTAATATTTATGGACGATTCTCGACATTTCCTGGACGCATATGCGGAACTGTAAACTATCTCACAATGGTTTTAGCACCATATTTCAAAGGTTCCAACGTGCACTTATGAAATGTGTTACATGCTTAAGGCCCTAACCACTACTCGATCTACTTTATCCGAAATAATAATAACTTCGTCACGATAGTGCAATATTAAACATCCTAACGTATCACTTTCTGTTATGGTTATTTCGAAGTTTAGTTAGGCTTCATTGTCATGATTATTTCTAATTTAGAATTCTGAACTTAATTATGGTATTATTAAAACATGAACACATTCACAGGTATGCCGAGCCTGGTTATTATTATTATTATTATTATTATTATTATTATTCGTGCCATCCTCATCACCTTTATCAAATCAATAAGTACATGACTGATCAAGATTCCTCTCCCTTTTGGATGACGTGACAAAACTGGTCCCGTAATTACGAAACCTTTTTAGTACGATTTCATACTCAAGCTCAAACTATATACAGTATATGGGAATTTGTGAACAATATTTTGAGCTGAGCATAAAATCCTACTCGCACGATTACGAAACTTTTGGTTTACGATTTCATGTTGAAGCTCAAATGTTATATAGGGATTTGGGAACAAAGTTTTGAGTTTAGCATGGAATAAACTGAACCGCAAAAGAAACGTTATTATTTACTCTTTTATTCTGTTTATTAAATAAATACATCTACCATCACATTCCAATGCATGTCTTTTGAAAGATCTATTGTACGAGTAAATGGGGCGGGTGGTAGCGCAGTGGTAGACGAGTTGGACTTCGGAGCCAAAGGTTCCAGGTTCAAATCCCGCCCCGGGGGCCCGGCATCAATGTTCGCGAAAGTTACC
>JAUTBT010050633.1:0-15928 GCA_032361225.1 Lepetodrilus schrolli | reverse complement strand
AGTGAAGTCATTGTAAGACCCACAACCATGATAGTGAAGTCATTGTAAGACCCACAACCATGATAGTGAAGTCATTGTAAGACCCACAACCATGATAGTGAAGTCATTGTAAGACCCACAACCATGATAGTGAAGTCATTGTAAGACCCACAACCATGATAGTGAAGTCATTGCAAGACCCACAACCATGATAGTGAAGTCAATGTAAGACCCACAACCATGATAGTGAAGTCATTTTGATTGTGGTCTGTAGATTGTCAACTAACAACCCTTTGTAGAGATGATGTCACGCTGGACAATCCATGTCCATCGATGGCTGCTTGAATATCCTCACATGGAACCACGTATCCGCCATTGGATCAGCCTTGCACTTCCTCCATATCAACACGAGCTCCTGGTGTTCATGTATACATATAATTATATACTAGTATAGCTATATTCCCCCTCGACCACCCCTTTACCTCCCCCCTTCTGTACTGTCAACGACCTTTCCTTGTCATCGGAGATCCTTGCTGAAGTAGCAGGTGCGCGTTGTGAAACGAAAGTTTAGATTTGTGCTATTTTGGCTAGATGAGCTATGGACCACGGTCGTGCGCGGACCGAGATTGGACAACAAGTCTCGCCCCTTCTTTCCCACCCACCCTCCTCCCTCCCAACATGTTGAGGGGCTGCCACGTATAAGCAACCTGTGATGGACGTATATATCTAGTATATATCTAGTATATATCTAGAATTGCTGAGTACAAGAACGTCAACTGTACTGGGATTTGTGTGCCTAGATACGGAACTCCTTGCACAGTGTTCAGCGACGAGACTGCCGTGAAGTTCAATGAGCAAATGTTTTCTTATCAAATTGTACATACTTTTGAAATCACATTTACACACGACTTAGAAATTGGAAGACATTTGTTTGTTGTGTTTCTGGCTGGACATCTGTGTAAGGAATTCCACATCTAGGCGGAACTACAAGAACTAGTCAATGCAGAAGGTTAGAATGGGATATATACCCTGTTTATCTGTCATTTTATGAATAAATTTGCTGTGAAATAGAATTTCTGTCATGTTTTCATTTAGAATGACAATTCCAAGTCTTCCATGTGTTCCAACTTAATGTAATTACTGTGGTTCACAGCAACCCACTGAAATGCAAGTTTTCTGTATGGAATCAAAAGCTTGATGGCTGGACTGTTTGGAATGCAGTTTATTATACACAATACACTGGAAGTGGTGGAATGACCAATTATATAACTTATTGCACTTATGTAATGTGTAATCGTGTCGCTCTAATATAAAAATTACTACGCTAGGTCGCAATGACTTCACTTTCTGTAATTTTAATTTTTATCATAACATCAGAGAATTCAAGAATGGTGTGCATTTACCTTCAAAAGGGTTAAACTAAAATGTATTTCCAGCTAAATCTGGAAAATTATATTAATGATTGCGAAAGGGTAGACTTGAGACATTGAAACTAAGACCATCAGATATTGTATATAGTTAACATTCCATTATTATTTCATATTGAGACAATATGGAGAAGCATGTATGTTGTAGAACCGTAGCCATTGTTAGTATAATTCGTGCTGAAAGTTTGACCACATCTGCCAGAGCTAGAATGTACAGAAAAGAACTGTGGATGAGCAATTATTCACAAATAAAAATGTGTCTTTCTTTTAGGGCCAAGTCTTTAGTTATTGTTTCTTTATACATAGTACAAACATCTAGTCACAAACATACACTGCCAATGCTTGCTAAAATCACATAATGGGAACGACCACTTTGGAACACAATATATATATATATGTCCTTGTAGACAGCTGAAGATTGCTATCAGTTCAGGCTGTCAATAGCTACAAGAATATATTACATGAGAAAATACAAGACTGAATTAATGGGTCATATGTACAGTTACCACGATTACAAATACAACACTACTTCATCATTCATTCATTCATTCATTCATTCATTCATTCATTCAATCAATCATTCATTCATTCACTCTCTCACTGCACCATCAATGCTCTGTTGAATGAATTGTCATACGTGATGTCAATATATATACCACCATAGACATTGCACATACAATCTGAATCCGTACATGGATAGTGATCATGGATAGTATATCTGTATCATTGTGGGTCTGTCCGATACACAAACACTACTCTAGGTTTTCATCCCACCATAAACACATTGCCACAAATCACTAACATACTACAGATAATGGAGAGTAGCCCAGTTATCCATGATTAATCACAAAAACGGATTAACATGGTATATCCAGACCTGTGTTTCGCAAAGAGGTCGTACTGACAGTGGAAGCGTACATTAAGGAATACACAATATCCAGTTATAGTAAAAATGGCATAGATCCTGATTTACAGGCAGACTACAGTGGGACCTCTCGATGTCCAGCAGAAAAAAAGGGCACATACCTATCTCCAAAGTTGACAAGCAGAATATTCTCAATATCATTTCATCTGAAAAGTATGAATAATGTACGAGACTAGTAAATATTCAATGTTTCATGGATTGGTCCAGGTGTAGAATGTTATGACCATCGTTCATTTCATGATTAGGTTATGTGCTCCACCACCTACTTCCAATGGGTGACAAACTGTAGTTGGTAAATTAGAAATATGTCTATTAAAGATATTCATGACATCTAAAAGCTATAAATTACTGTACATATTATTGAGAATGCCTTAAAATATAGTTATTTACAAATTCACTAAAAATGTACAAGGTTGATGAGTGAACAATTTGAAGCAGAAGACATCTCAGCAGAAAACAGCATTGTTCATCGTTCTGAGTTAATAGGGAGTAGTTTCTGATGTGAGTCAGCTTCAATGTTCTGTCTCCACTTCTAGAGTATAACACAACACTGGTTTGTTTTCTTTGCCTGAAAACAAATACATTCTTTCAATGTTGTGATGTAAGTAAGTGCATAGTGGTTCAGCATATTCATTTACTACAAATGTCAAAACTTTAATAGACATTATCATTTACTACATACTAAATATGGTAGATTTCAGTTAAGTTCCAAGGGAGATAACTTTGGTACCAAAGGTGAAATATCGGAGGTGCATTCAACCCGTATAACGGTTAAGAACACCACATTACATTCAGACCGATGGCATTGCCTGTTTTACATTGAGTCTAGCTCGTCACCGTTACTGAACGTGGCCCAGATTGGTGTTACAAACAAAACTTCCATAAAGCTATCGGATGACAATAAGTCAAGATATATACAAATCTTAAACTCACAGTTTTATAGAATGCCTTAGACTGCATACTGAGTCCCTCCGACGTAGCAACTAGGTCATCCAGCTTCTCTCCTCGCTGTAGTACTGCATCAATGGTATTGTGCTATGTTAGAAACAGAGGTCAATGTATTTGACAGTAGAGCATGGAATATATAGACAATACTAAACAAGTTTCTGTGTGATACCATTTTTATGAAACCAGTGAATGGTTTTGATATCCAACGAGCAAAAGTGAGTCGGATACCAAAACTATTCATGAGTTTAATAATATCACATGGCAGTGAGTTTAGTATTTTATTTATTACACTAGCAACCCCGTCATGCAAATAACCAGCTGATAACTTTATTGCAATTTGTTTTCCATCAGTTTAGAGCATGTCCATGAATACGCGAGCCGTTCAGTGAGAAATACGTAAGCATATGTATGCATACATTTCAATACGGGTTTGGACTGCGTAGCGTTTTGTATGAAAACCAAAAGCATGAAGCGAATGGACTGGACGCATGCGCAAACCGATTTCCTGCTATTTTCCTACTAACCCGTTCAGCGAACTACTAAATGTAGAGATAAGTATTGTATTATAGTGTATTGTATGTATTCTCCATTGAACGCACCCCAGGCATCCTGGTTCCAGGTCACGTAGGCTACCGCTTTGCTGACTGCACCAGGTCGGGATGCCCTTGTCTTTTTTATCTCTTGTGTGCACGGAATGGTGAAATTTAGAATTGGATTACTTTTAATATCTGAATGCAAATTTATGCATTACTAGTCCAACATTACAAGTCCCTGTGGGTGACCTTTCACCTACTAACATACCGTACTCTATCTCCTAGATCATTAACATTGATTAGCAGAACTATCGTATGCAAGCCATAACGTGAAGACGGAGCAAGGGTATTTAGCGCCAGTGTATCGTAAACAAATACATTTCCGAGTTTCACTCGCCATAACAAGAAGTCGTCAGCACAACCGCATCGGAAGTAAGTAGAGGAACTTTAAACAACAATTATTATTTGTATTTGTGTTAGGACAACGTCATGGCAAACATTGCTAAGCTCATATGCATGTTGCAAAATGTGGTATAGATCCGTTGGCCTAACGTTTACATGTGTAATTATTGAAGGGGGTGAGAGAAAAATATCAGAAATAATCTAGGCCTCGATGCAAAATACAAGTATAGTGTATATTATATGCGTCTTTCTTGCATCTTGTTATTATGAATAAATACTAAATAAATAAATGGTCCATTTATAAAGCACATGACTCCACGCTAATGCATGCTCGAAGCGTATTATTACAAACTGTGTACACTCAATCTCCTCAACTCTCTGGGGATCATACAACCCAAGCTGCCGTTCAAGGCGCTACAAAGTTATTCACATGTCCATCTCATCTTTCCGGGTACCCATTCTCTGCTGAGGCATTATCGAACAAAGCCACTTGCCTAATGTGACACCACAAGTATTTTCAGCCTGTGATTCAATGTGGGGCAGGAACGAATCCTAGATACGCCCAGGTTCTCGGTCACCCATTCATGAACCAGCCGAGCTCGAACGTGCTTCACTTCAACCTGAGCCGTCATCCGTGCAATGCACGGGACCATGTGCCACCTAGTCATAGTAGCACGCACAGCACGCACAGACTCGAACTTGCAGAATAATATAATAGACATAATAATACATCCAAGGTCGCAGAATAATATAATATACATTATAATACATCCAAGGTCGCTACTGATATTTACATCAACAATCATCAAACCACGTCCATGCTCTGAATACGATTTCATATTCCAACTCAATGTTTTGTTCACAAATCCCCATGAAAGGTTTGACCATGAACTCTTACAACCTCGGCGTCTGATCTCAGGTTATGACATTTTCGCCTTACTGTTTTGAGGGTAGGGGACGTTGTCGAATATTACTTGTGGAACCTGTGGACTATTCAAGGAATTATGGGGTGTCAGAATCCGTGCTTCGGTAGCCCTTTGTGATTGATGGAGACAGTATGCATATGTATAAACACAGTTAATGTATAGTGTTGTGGAAACACTACTCTCTTCTTATGCTAATGAGGGGTAAGTGCGTGATTGTTACAATCTGATAAAAACTTGGCCCCGTTTCACAGCGGCCTCCTAACTGTTTAGGAGCTCCTAAACCAGTTCTAAGAGTTGTTACCTCGTAGCAAGTGTTTCACGACGACGTCACAAGTCTTATCCCTTTTAAATCGGTATCTAGCTTAGGAGGTGATAAACTGGGTCATAAAGTTAGGAGCTCCTAACTTTAGGATGTCGTTGTGAAAGGGGGCCCAGGAGTCATATAGATATTGATTGACCATATATATAACATGTGAGTGCGACTCGTGTGTGTTTATTATTAAAACGTACAACCAGTTGTATTACGACCCTTATAACTCTACGATTTTTCATTGAAACAAGCGCCACGGGCCTAGGCCAATAAACAAGCAGTGATCATATCTACTATATATACAGCGTGTGCATGGAACACATTTCAGATTGTCATTCATCTGTGCGACCTGCAGGGTTGTATACTGGTCTTAAATACTTTAAATCATGTCTGGGAGATCGAAGGACATCGACGGTGGTTGGGCATGGGTCATCCTGTTCTGCGGCTCGGCAACGTTGTTCCTGAACGGCTTCATGTGTTACTCCCTGGGGGTCATCACGGAGGCATTGGTGGAGACGTTTGGAGAGAAGCTGTCATTGACTGCGGCAGTTGGAACCATGACAATCAGCGTCCAATGTTGCACAGGTGAATTGCACACTCGTTACATGATACAGAGATTGAATAATTGCATTTGTCAGTTTCACAAAAGATAACGTGGTGCGCCTACCTATTAATAATCTAATACTATAAGCGCGGTGGTCGCGAAAATGCTTCATTAGCCGGAGGTCCCGGGTTCAAGCCATGATGTAGAACTTCTGAGTAAAGTGCTTAGATCTATGCTGCACCATTCCACCTACATGTAGCAGTATCTGGGAAGGATGAGATAGAATTGTGATTAAACATTCCAGCGCCTTAAATGGTTGCTTGGATTGTATACTCCGCTGGGAGTTAAGATTGTGACATGACTGCACATTGGTCTATTGACGAATAATAATAATGTAGCGATATTAATTATTTCACGAGAGACATTAAGACAATTAATAAGTAAAACTTGTATGATATCTAGTCATATTAGACTCTATGCTACTATATGCGTTGCCATTTCACTATGTCGGACCATTATTTGGCCAATCTAGTATGTATATAATTTAGATCTCCGTTCATTTCCGATATCCTGGTGTATATGGAGGAAACAATCAAATGTTTACATATCTTTTAGTTAGATTGTACTGCAGCTTGTTTAAACTCGAACCAAATGTGCATCAGCGAATTTTAAAATAAATCAATACTATAGTCATATTCATTTAAATAAAGCCCGTGTTTTTCTCTCTCCATTATTGAATGCCACAGGTGGCAGAGCCGAGTTTGCTTTATGTCTTCGTGAAAACGGACCCAAAACCTAGTAGATTCTGGTTATGTACCATCCCCAGCATATGCAATGGCGCTTTAACGATGTTTTTAACATTTCCACTATATACATTTCATTGTTGCTGTTTTGGTTTCTACGTCATTAAGTCATTAGCATATTACCCACATGCCTTTGTGAATCTGGAAGGATCCGTAAAAGTATCTTCGACATTTGTTGTTACGTTGTCTTCTTTCTCGTATTCTCTAGGACCGTTTTCGGCTTTTGTAATCGACAGACTGGGTTGTCGGGTAACGGCCATAGTGGGAGGTATCGTCGCCTCTGCAGGAATGGCAGCTGCTTCTCAGGCTGAAAACCTGATAACGGTCATGGTAACATTTGGAATTTTATCAGGTACGAGTCACATTTTATCAGGTACAGTGTCACATTATATCAGGGACTGTGTCACATTGTATCACATATCAGGTACTGTGTCACATTATATCAGGTACTGTGTCACATTATATCAGATACTGGGTCATATTATATCAGGTACTGTGTCACAATGTCATTATATCAGGCACTGGGATATCCAGAGGACATCTTGCTTGTAGAAAGAAAACGCACCTTCCCATTGAAACATTTCTATGATAAAGTAACATAGCCATCTAAAGAATGCTGAAAATAACTAAAGCAAATAGGTATAATGTTCTAGTTCTCTGTAGTCCTGCATCAACTTTTAATTGTTTTCTTTCCACATGAATTGGCTATGGCCTTGCCTTCACCCCCGCCAATGTGATGGTTGCCCGTTACTTCTACAAGTTACGTCCCCTGGCGTCAGGCGTCACCATGGTGGGTGGTGGACTGGGAATGTTTGTCGGCCCACCAGCTGTCCGTTTCATGATAGACACATATGGACTGAGGGGGATGTTTCTAGTCCAAGCGGGTATTGTGGCCAATTTCTGTGTTCTTGGAACTCTAATGAGACCCCTACCATCGACATATCTAGAGAATTTAGTTCAGGAAAGTTCGAAGGAGACGCCTCTACTAAAGTCAGATGGCTTAAAGTCAGGATATTCGTTATCAAACTGTTGCAGGAAGAATCGACATGGAAACGTTTGTGCTTCAAAGCTTTTTAAAAACATGGGATTTGTTTTGTATCTGTTGAGCCTAGTTGGATGGAATTTGGGGGAATCGGCATCTTTGATACATTTGCCTGTGTATTGTGTGCAACAAGGATCTTCAACACAGCAGGCAGCGTTTCTATTCACTATTATGGGAATTACAAACTCAATCTCAAGACTGTTAACAGGGCTGGCTGCCAATGAGGAACGAATCAGCCCATTGACGTTGTATATGGGTCAGATGGGAATAGCAGGTCTGTGGACGGCTCTTTTCCCCCTATATTCCCACACGTACTGGGGGCAGGTTGTGTTCGCTGCTGCTATAGGTATGTATATAGGAGGTGCCAACAGCCTCTTGATTCCCGTGACGGTCCAGCTTGTTGGCTTGGAGGACGTTTCTCTGGCATTCGGTCTTGTGACGTTCATGAATGGGATCGGATACCTAACAGGACCACCGATTTCAGGTGCGTTACGTTAATATCCATAGCCCATATAAAACATATAGGTTATGAACGCTTTTAACCCTCTCCTTCTGGATTAGGCACAAACACAGCTCTTTCATCTCCGGTTGCCTTCAGCAGGGAGAGGGTTAAACGCATGCTTACATGCATATTTGTTTGGGTGACTATTATTTTAGAATTCCTAAAAGGTAATTTCATAAAAAGGTAACTGTTCTTATAGTTGTGATAAAACTGATATGAAATATTCTCTAGGTTCTTTAAGATTTAACCCTTTGGTGAGAATCGTCTATGAACAATCTCGTTTCTTTCTCGCGAGTTTCTCGTGGTAGAAACGCCGTGACGTTGCCGTGCAGTCGCGATAAACGTAGAAGACGCGTGGTAAGAACCCCATGAGCGTGGTAAGAGCGCCACGGGATCGCCGGTGATCGCCGTTGCCAAGCCCATAGATCTCAATAGAAACGCCACAAGCGCGGAGAGGTCGTGGCGGGCGCGCCGTGATGACGCGGTATGATCGCAGAGGTCGCGATAAGAGCGCGGCTTTTTTCATATTTTTTTTTTTTTTTTTTTACCTTTCTCGCATTGTGTTCACGTTTGCCGGCTATTATCTGACGGGGCTATCCAGTTTATTCCGTTGGCATCGTGTTGATATCTAGCACAATATTCATTCAAACGGTGCCATTTCGAATAATCCAAGAATGTGTTGCATATTCATGGTATCGTAATGTAATACTAGTTGAAATTAATCTCATTAACACATTGCCGAGATAATTAACGGTTTCGTGAAGTCGTTACAAATGATAGACTAAACATTCGATGACGTTTATGTTTCAGGTGCTATCGTGGACAATGGAGCCTCATACACAGAAGGATATCTATTTTCAGGTGCTTAGCATTACACGGGTTGATTATCTCTTTAAAACAACAACAATTAAGTAGACCGTTAATTTTGAACTTAACTTCTATTTAAAAGGAACTGTTTCTTAGATCTGGTGGGCCTAGCGAGTATGCTTGAAGTTTACAAAATAAAACGCATGCAATTATATACGTGTTGACACGTGTACTGATCTACATTTTTAAAGTGACTGGTTTACGTATAATAGGAGGTATGTTAACAGCTAAGGAAGTGGTGTCCAACACCTATTATAGATAGAATATACTCCGTGATACCTCGTCACGTAATGGTGAAAGATTTCCGCTGTGACGTAAAACAATAATTCACTCACTCGCCCGTGATGATTCTATTCCATGAAAATGTGACTGCTAACATTTCTAGCGTATGAAAATGTATCTTGCACCGTATTATTCCCAGGGAGTTGAGAATGAAAATGAGAGTACCCTGATCCATTGACCGGGGAAATAATGTAGTGCTATGGGCACGCATACGAATGTGGATTTGGCACAGTATTAGTGTACACATTATTATTATTATTATTAAAATTATTATTAAAATTATTACTATTATTAATATTAATATTATTATTACTATTATTATTATTATTATTATTATTATTACAACAAATAATTTTCTTTATTTTCAGCGTCAATGTATCTACTGTCAGCATTGTTTACTATGATGATATCTTTAGCCCACCAACAGAGTGAACACCTTGTAATGCAGCTAGAGAAGCACGTAGAGTTGTCTGTGGACCAATGTCTGGAAAACACCAAATGGCTGGCAGTATCTGAGTTTACTGCAGACAGTGATCACAAAGAACAAAAAACATATCCAGATCCTGAAAACCAAGCGAATGGAGAGAGAGAACCGATGACAGCAGGACGCATGTCTAACTAATCCAATCATTAGTAATTGGGACCATCTTGTTGTTTCAGTATTCATGATCAACAGACTAATATATGCAGTCCCAGAAGGTTTTGTGAATTCAACAAACGATACATCTGCACTGCGTAATGCACAATGCAAACAAACAGCATGGTGCTGGTCTATCATATGTTTCAGTATGCTTGTGATGAATAACAATGCATTATATTGAATTGTACAGGTGCCGTATGCATGAACAAGTCATAAACCCTTCTGCACAGCAGAAGTCCTACACGGAGCATTACTGAGTTAAGTTGGTATGCACGAGCATAAATAAGCCTCGTTTTAGGCAAAGCTGTACATATCTTTATGCCGCCCAGCTACCAGGTCTAACTGCCTAATGCATGGCATAGCTCGATGAAAAAGGTGGTCATATAGTACTTTGGCGAAGACGACAGATAATTTTAGATGAATACTAGGATTGAATCACAGGGTCTTGCCACTTGATTGTAAAAATTCTTATACAAATTCTTATTTGATAGTACTTGATGTAATAATATTATTTCATATAATAACATGGTAATATATTATTTTTGATAGTAAAATATATTACTAACAAGGGTAGACGGATGGATGATATATTAGTTTTCGATATATTAGTTTTCGAGTGATTTTTAATATCTATATTAGTATATTATTATGCTATATCAAATATTATTATTACATCAAATAATATTAAATAACAATCTTTATAACAATTTTGTGCCTGTTGATTGAATAATTATAATACAATTTGATACTATGCTTGAGACAATATTTAGTCAATTTTAAAGTTAAATAATAACTAAATGCAACCATTAAAAATAATATGCTGATAAATATTGTAATATAGGACAAGTTATCATCAATGCATAAACCATATTAAATTTGAAAGTGACATAAACATATTTAATCAGCTGTTAATGTTTTTGTATGATACAACAAAAGCCAGACAGTTTACGTGCACAACTAGACAGCGTGTGTACCGACACCGTGTTTCTCGCCTTCACAGTCCGTGCACGGTTACTGTCAGTGTAAATATTTCACCTTCGACCTTGCTCGTCACCCCACGCGTGCGCAGTGAGGGTCAAACCATGGAACAGTCCATTATCCCGCTGCATTCCGCAGACTAGCTAAGCGGAGACTATTTTCGGTTAAGACAAGTTCATGCATACCAACTCAAGCACCGTCTACACCACAGACTAGCTAGCCCGAGCATATCGCCTATGCTGGACATACGGTAGTCCATGTTCATGCATATGGCCCCAGAAGAGTAATTACGGATACTCTGTGTGTCTCTGTGTGTGTGTGTGTGTGTGTGTGTGTGTGTGTGTGCGCGTGCATGTGCTTTCATGTTTGTTTATTTATCTCTTTGTAGTCCGAAGGCTAGTACAACTGGCTGGCGTTTCAGGAAACTTGGGTCGTAGAGGTAGTCCGGGCGTAAACTGAGGTTTTAGTCACTTCGAAAACTGAGTCACACTGTAAATAGTTTTCTCACAAAGGATACTGCACCCGATCACTCGTACAAATCCAATATTAAACAAATCCTGAATGATTGTGGTTTACCCTATTTATTTGAAAATCCCATCGACTGTAATTTTATAATTGAAATGCGAATTGAGACTATTCTCCGCGACCAGTTCCTACAGGAATGCAAAACCAATGTACAAACAAGCAGCAAAGGCACCTGTTATCAGGTTTTTAAAATTACTATATTATTTGAAAAATATATTTTGCTTCCGGATATTATTGCTAAGCCCATACTTAAATTCCGAACATAAAATCACAGGCTCCAAATAGAAACTGGTCGCTGGGAAAATAAACCAAAAGAAAATAGAACATGCAAGTTGTGTGACTTTTTACTCCGCTGTGATACATTGTCACAGCACAAAATTAAATATTTGTCTAAATATACAAATTGGAATAATTTATCAACCTTAAAACGAATAATAAATTCAAGAAAAATATCCGAGTTAAGAAATATGTACAGACTTATCACAGAAGGCTTCTCAATATATAAATGAAAACACGTACACAATGAATATGTATTGACTCACTGTACTTCTATACCACTTCTTTCACTATATAAATGTATGTTGTATCTCGTGTACCACCGTGGGTGGTTTTGAGAAAAAAAAAAGTTACCAAGTTACCAGGCGGTCATGATAGGATGCACTGTCTCTACAGTGTCAGTACCATCCGGTGCACGCAGGTTTCTTCTTGTCATAAATCCCTGATATAAGTGAAAGCGGCTCTAAAACCCAACATTGTAGAACATGAATTGGACGTTGTTGACCAAGACACGTTTTATAACTGACATTCTTACTTTCTGGATTGTCAGTATAACTGTTGTTTCTCTTCATCCCGGGGCACGAATGTCAGAGAAAGTAGGATAAACCCTCTGTACTATTGCAATGCAATTCAAATGGAATATTTATGTAAATACGATATATAGTTTGCATACGTTCATGCATATTCATGTTACATCGCTAGATAGTAAAAGTCCAAACTACCTTTACCCTAATCGACTCTCGCTGGTTATACTACACGATACAGGAGAGACACTGTACACATGAATAAAGGATGGGGTTGCTGTATTCATGCTATAAGTACTACAGAAGTAGATGCAGCTATGTGTTACGTATGTCGTGTTCCAGGTCCTCTCTCTATTATCCTCATCAACAGACTGGGATGTCTGGCTGAAAACATGATGATGGTCATGGCAACATTTGGCATTTTATCGGGTACGGTGTCACATTATATCAGGGACTGTGTCACATTGTGTCACATATCAGTTACTATGTCACATTATATCAGGGATTGTGTCACATTATATCAGGTACTGTGCCACTCAGATTATATCAGGTACGGTGCCACATTATTTCAGGTACTGTGTCACGTTGGGTCACATATCAGGTACTGTGTCACACTATATCAGGTACTATGTCACATTAGATCATGGACTGTGTCACATTGTGTCACATATCAGGTACTGTGTCACTATGCCAGGCATTGTGTCACATTATATAAGGGTCACATTATATCAGGTACGGTGTCACATTATATCAGGGACTGTCACATTGTGTCATATATGAGGTATTGTGTCGCATTATGTCAGGTACTGTGTCACGGAGAATTATCCTGAGAACGTCTTACTTGTGGCAAGGACACTTCCCATGGGAACATTTCTCTGATAAATGTATACAGTTATCCAAGGCAAACTGTAATTAAATAATGCACGTAGTATTCGCTGTAATATTACTACAACATTTTCTTGTTTCTTTCCACATGAATTGGCTATGGTCTCGCCTTCACCCCCGCCAATGTGATGGTTGCCCGTTACTTCTACGTTTCCCTGGCATTCGGTCTTGTGACGTTCATGAATGGGATCGGATACCTAACAGGACCACCAATTCTAGGTACGGTATGAAGCTGATATGTTACGTTAATGTCAACGTATGCTGTCTAAGTGTGATCTGGTACTGACGCACTGGTATGGTAATCACGTAGCATATTAGTCATCCTGGATAAATATGTCAAGTTTAATTAAGAAATAGTGGACATATACATTCCTCGTGTACCAATCTAGGATCAGCGTGAGGAGCCCGCCACTCCTATGGCTATGTTGTACTAAAGAGGCCATTACAAATACAGATTACATTGCATTCGAAGAAGCGCCATCGCCTTATATTGTTAAGTTGGCTGCATTCCGCGTTGGGATGGCCTCGTTAGAACATAAAACATTAAGATTATTTTGTGATGTGTCTGCAGGTGCTGTGGTGGATGGAGGGGCCACTTACACCGAAGTATATTTACTTGCAGGTATAGTGTGTACAAATCAGTATAATCAGTTAATCTAATAGACTAAGGGGGATAACTCTAATAATTGAACACGGTCAAAATAACCTGGTACCATTATAAAGCTACGTAACTATCTTTAATTGAATTGAATTCAATTCAATTTTATTTTCTCTTTTACCACTATCACTGGTATACGAGAAAATGTACATATATTTATACATTAAGACAAGTATTCAAGATAAAGGATGGACATTAATACAAATAATAAAATATGAAAATATATTGAAAACCAGTGGGATATGCGGAAAATATAGCTGGTTACCCAACATACTTGTGTAGACACATGAAATGTGCATACTTTCATGTAAAAATACGTTTGACCCTGAAATATGTAAACAATATGTGATTGTATGCCTTTAATTTGGACGAACCTTGAAGTAATATTCATTTTCAAAATAATTGATTATAGATGCATTTAGCCTCGATCTTGATTTATGATTTAATGCTATTGTTGTCTTTATTCATTTATTTTTCAGGGACTATGTTTCTGTTTTCAAGCATCTCTACCATGATGGTGCCCAATTTGGACAATGAGATAGTTATTTCATGGACAAATCCATCGATAAATTAGAATGTGTTGATGAAGTAGATCATGCCCGTAAATGTCTTCTATTTACCTCGTCGGAACATTCCGGAAAGAGTGAGAACCAAGAAACAATTCCTCCAGAAGCTGAGTGTGCACGTGCTTCATCAGCAGCATCAGCCTCGTTCTGGTCTCTGGGCACGTCATAGTGTGAAGGACACTTGCAGTTGTCCAAACCTAGATTATATAACGACCTAGCTCCAGTTACAAATATGAAAACTCCATTTACTAATGGTTCAATTATCTTTAATACATGTATATATTTGAGTAAGGTCTATCGTAAATTACGATAGGCCTAATGATGACAGTAGGCCCGCTCTACACTGCTGAACTGAGTAGGCTCCTGCACGTACCTACTTGAATACAACTCTGTATATGGTCTGTGACAAGCCAAATACTAGACTAAAATATATCGTCTTCAATTGATCATTATCGATCAAGCATCTGTGACTTTATGCCTTCTAGGAAGTCATTCGTAATGCCAACATGAAGTATATATAGTTTCACGACCCCCTCGTATTCACTAGGAAACTAAATAGCCCTATCGTAACCATCAGCGATATGCAGATAGATATGAGAGCAGTAGCATATGTTTTAGTCTCTTTGTGGATATAAGAGTGGCCTAAAGGCGACACAGTCTAGTAACCTCACAACAGTCAACCGTAGACGTGCAGATCCTAGACCTGTTACTGAGTTATATTCTATTTTAGTTATAGACGGCGGCCATTTAAACATATGGCCTTGACGGGGAAAAAAATGGGCTAAAGTAAACGACACAGGCACCAGAATTAATTTCTTATGTTGCTTTGTTGTTGGGTTATACGATATGTAGGCCTACTAGTATCATATTTTTAAAAAAAAACAAATTTAAAAAATACGTTACTTGCCATTGACTGTGCACTATGCTGCAGACCGTTAAAGTTCAATACTCGACAGTTACATTTAATAGTGCAAGTAGATCGAGCATCTAACCCACTATTTGTCTATCATGATTTGAATATATATATCGTTTAAGTATGCGTACTGTATATAGTATAATCGGCTTGCTGACTGTATGTTCATTGTCAGTGCATTATTCGTTTAATGCACTCTAAGGGTGTATTCTATTCGCAACACTAGTGGTGCGAGTGTTGGGTCATGGTGCATACGTAGTGAGTACTTGAATCGAACGGCTTCGGGATAGGGCGTGTCAGTTGTGGTGAGATTTCTTCTTCCGGGTGACAACTAAACTAGCTCGATGTTGTCAAAACAATTGCGTATGCGCATCCTATTTTGGCCTGTAGACGAACCCCAGTCAAAGATGGCGGTATCCATACATGCTGGAATCTGTACGTGGATACGGCTTGTTTAGTAAGAATGTAATTAT